>BMAO01001122.1:0-245959 GCA_019973975.1 Trichonephila clavata | reverse complement strand
AATTTTTTAGTGAGCGTGAAAACCCTGTGTGTATAAAAAGTAGTATAACCAAAAATTAAAAATATTTTTTTCAAATGAATGTTCACATTAGAAATAATTTTAAACAAATTGTAATTTGGCCACAAAGTAAATAATTTAACAAAAACAAATATTTCAATGTAAGAGAGAAAATTATCAAGCTAAAGAGTAAATAGATATGAATGAATGCAAACATAAATAAAAATTATTACAGAAAAGTGATAACAGTAGTGAGTTTCTGCTATGGAAACTATGGGTGAAATAACCTGCAATAGATGAACCGAAAGAAAAAATTAATGATAAACTGATTCACCAAAAGCTATCATAAATATGAATTATTAGGAAGCCTTGAACTGAAAAAAAATTAAATTAGCATTGCACCCATACCTCATATAATACTATCTAACATCTCTGTAATACATCTAATATGCGTATTAGATATAATTAAATACTAAAAACCTTTAATTAGTATGAACTAAAATCAAAATCTACCTAAAACAGGTCCCCGTTGAAATAGTTCAGAACAAACAACAGTACTGAATGATACAAATAATAAACCATGTTGCTAAAAAATTAATTATTGAAACAATACTTTTTTGCAACATTGCTATTAAAAATTATTATTTGATTGCAAAGAGCAAAAGAATGAGTACATACAATGATAAATAACTATAATGATAATTGAAATATATATATCCTATATGGACAGCTTAAAATAAAATATGCATAAAATCTCCAAGAAACTATGTGAGGAACAGATAATCAGAAGCAACGTTAAACCATGATAGCATGAGACGTAAAATCATTTCAACGCTGAATTTTAAAGAAATCCAGAGGGAAATATGAGAAAATCTTTTCAAGGTGCATCTTTTTTCTGTGCAAAAATTTTTACGATTACAAATGAAACAGTTTTCTGATTTGCAAGATTACCAGAAGCAAAGTTAAGTCATGACGAAAAATCTGGTCAAAATGGAATTCAAAAGAAAATATGAAAATATTATTTCAAGGTCACCTTATCATAGTTTCAGCAAATAGTTTTTTGTTAAAAAAAAAAAATTCAAAAAAAATTATGATTTTTTAAAATTTAAAACAAGATGAGTTCTTATCGGTCATAGGGATCATAAGGCAAAAAACAGTGACACGCAAAAAAAAAAGTATGGTATACATTCTGGTTTCTCATAAATAGGAAGCATTATCTTCACGATATACCAAGATGTTAATAGCAATTAGTTTAAAATCAGTGTCATTTCCTATGACAAAAAAAAAAAATTCTGGTGAGAAGTGAAGGTGTAGTTTCATTTATTGCAAAAAAAAAAAAAAAAAAACCCTTTGTGATATTTGTGTCATGAATAGGTAATCACGATCAAAGATCCTGTTTACAAAAAGCCTCACAAATTATTGTTCGGCTGAAAAATAGATTTTTGAGCCTTTGTATCACATAATTACTGTACCAACAATGATACGCAAAAAAAGGATGGTTCAGAAAAAATAAATTCTGACACTGAAATAGGAATTAAAACATCAATTTAAATTAAAACGTTATCTAAAACAGAAAAAGTAAGCCTTAATTTTGATAAAATTGCCATAAACAGTTTTGAACAACAAAAAAACACATAGCAGAAAATCTTAAATATTTAAAATTGAAATAAAAGAAATAAATAAATATAAAAGTAACCTACATATAGTATCGAAATTATAATATTAATTCAAACCAAAAGCTACTTTAAATAAATAAATTAAGATTTGATGAAACTACCATAATTAAAATCTTATACATGGATATTCTAACTTAAAATCATAATATTGACAATCCGTTAATCTCAATTAGTTTGAATTGAGTGCCATTTTCTTCAGTTGCATTTTTCTACTTTTTTGTTACAATGGAAAAACATGGAATCTGCCAATAAAGGAAAAAGGTATGTATTGGCGCGTCATCGCAGCTAAATTTGCAACACGATATCAAAATAACAGATTCTTATGCGTCTTATATGGAGAAAAAAATCAAATTTTGGTGAAAAAAGAGCCACTTTGACTGTGGTGACTCTAATACATTAGTATCAGGAAAAACAGTACCCTTTTTCAACAGAAGCAAATGTAGGAACTTAAGATTTTACTGACCAATGCCACTGTTCAAAATTACTCGCCAAGCTGGCAACGCTGATTTCACATGTGTTGTACGCGTAAATTGGCAACCATGTGTTTTGTTTCATGTAATGTCTCTAATAGGATGCGATAATATGTAAGAACTGAAATATCATAGGAAGAAATTTTGGTACTTATGTATTATTGCGACAGTTGCCAATTCTATTAATAACTCGTCAAGTTGACAACTGCGATTTCCTATGTGTTGTCCGCACTGAATTGTCAACCATGTGCTTCGTTTCATATAATACCATCATAGGTTGCGATAATACATAAATATTTATTTTTTTTACCAAATGGTCATGCTTTGCAGTTGGAAGTAAGAAGTATTGCTGAAATGTACTGATATTCAGGTGATGACTTAGTTTCAAGCTATACATAACCTAAGTACAACCGTAGATTGATAATGTCACTAATTTCAGTTTAACTTTTTGCTGTTGCTGCTTAGGACCCAAACGGTTAAGATTGTATTCTGACAGGAAGATGCATCGGTCTTCTAGCTAAACCTGTTATATATTTTTTCAATAGCTAAATTAGTTTAATATACATTGTTTTGCTTATATTTTGTATGATTATTCCGAACCATTTCTGGGTTTAGATTTAATTCTGTCATTTTTTTTCAGCTTAAAAATTTTTGATTTATTTTGTACGTAGTCAGCTGTATTCATATTGTTATACCTATTTTGGTTTAAGGCTGTGTCAGGTTTATTATTCTATTTTCATTTTGACCTTTTTTGTCTACATTTGATACTTCTGTACTGTTTCTGGTATTAGATTTAATATAGTCATTTATTTCCCAGCTTAAGAATTTCTGATGACTTAAATGTTGCTTTCACAAATTTCGATTCTTCATTATAAGAAGAAACAAACACATAGGCATCAAAGTGTCCACCACTCCAAGTTTTTGCCACTGAACCTCATGTTTTTAACAGTTTGAAAATGCTCCCCAAATATGGCCATTATGAAAAATCTGGAAACGGAAAGAAGAGAGTTCAGACAGCCTGTAACTCAGAAGTGGAGCAGTAAGTCATAGGGTTCAACATGGCAGTTTTATACGCTTCGCCAGTGAGTGAATATTAACGTCCCACTGTTCAGCTACACGATACGCTTAGCCAGATGAGCAGTTGTTCAATCCATGATCAAGTGTTAATACCTTAAATCTATTCCAGTTGCTGATAATAAATGAACAGCCTGTCTAACAATAAAACTGGATTGCACACAACAAATAAGAAATTAAACTGAAGAGACAGGAGCCATCACCGTCATTTGGAACAACTTGGCAAGGGAATGTATAATACCTAAAATTCAACAGCTCGTACACTTAGGTCATTGTTTAGAACAACATATTAACATTCAACATTAACAATTGAAAATAACAACAACCTCCAAAGGTAGTTCATAAAATAAACGTGGCACTTAACCTAAAATAGTAATTGCAACACTTAAACAAACATCTAAACAATCAACATTAACAATTGAAAACCATAAAAATGCATATTAAACCAATTCAATTTAGAATTACTGTAAAAAAAAATTATAACATGAAAACTCTGACCACAAAAAAAAATCAGAAATTCTGGAAGATAAATGACAATGTTAAATCTAAAACCAGAAACAATACAGAAAAATCAAATGAATACATGTATAGGTCAAAATGAAAAAAGAATAATAAATGTGACGCTGCCTTAAACCAAAACAGAAATTACAATAGAAATACAATTCACAACACACAAATCAGAAGTTTTTAAGCTGAAAAAGAAACGACAAAATTAAATATAAACTCAGAAAAGGTTCGGAATAATCATTCAATTTTCGCAAAACAAAAGTTTATATTAAACGAATTTAATTTAGTTATTGAAAAAACTACATAATAGGCTTAGGTGGAAAACCCATGCATTTTTCCAACTGTTATTTACTGTTATCAAATTAGTGTAGCCAATCGGAAAAAAAAAATTTAGAAAAAAAAAATTTTTAGGATGATTTTTTCGAAAAACAAATGTAATTCCTCCACTAAGAGTTTAAAAAACGAATAAATACAACCATAAATAAGTATATTTACTATATAATGTGTAAACATTTCCCTAAAAACTGCTCGAAACATTAATTTTCGCAAAATTAAGACTTGGCATGGCTGATGACGTCATATCTCCATTTAACTGAAAAATCGCATAAAAATTGAATTTTAAAAAAATCTAAAGCGAATTTTAAAAAAAACTCTTCGAGGTTAATAGCATAACGACCTATAGCTTCTAAATGCCAAGTTTCATACTTCTGGGTTGCTTAATTTCGCCGGAACAGCTGAAACACACAAACTCTTTCTTTTATTAGTATAGATGTGTATCTTTAAATTTGGAATAAGGATCAAGTATTTCAAAAACAGAAAGTTTTTTAATGTAAGGTTGTTTATGGAGATTTCATCGTCAAGTTTTCTCTTTTATACTGTTGCGAAGACTTTAAACACTTTTTTTCCAAAATAAAGTGTAATTTTGGGAACACCATCACTGCAGAAGTAAACAAAACTAAAATATAGTGTTTTTTTCTCACGAGGTATTATTGACTACTTTATATAGACATATCTATGGTTCTGACGATAAACTGTATAGTAGCATCAGTACTGTTGTTGTGAATAAAAATTATGAGTGGCTGCATGGCGCCACGTTTTTGTAACTGTGAAGAGGTTGTGTGACGTCACTATGCTATATGTATAAAACGGGTGAACGTTCGGCAGTTCTGAATAAAGTTAGTTTCTTTAATTTACTGGCTGATGAATGAATCATTTTCCACCAACACCCAGCATCTGGTAGATGCAGCCCACAGAACTTTAGAATTAAATTTGTTCCGAACAACTATATATATATATAGAATATACATATATATAGATTTGATAACTTTAATCGGTTATTAAATATATTATTGGTAGCTCTGGAATTTACTAGAAATATCAAATTCAAGCACTGATTGGGCCATTTGAAAGTTAGCATTTCCACAAATAGATGTATTCATCGTTTAAATACTTACGTATTATACCGTTGACCAATTTCACCAATAAGATATCGCCAAATGCTGTAATCGTTATCAGTATTTTGGTATATGGGCGGTTTTTCTTCTATTGGTTGCTTATATCGCAACATTAAGCGACATTTTTTTATTTGAAGAAATTGGTTGGTGCGAAAGAGGCATTTGTTTAAACATGGTCAGATCACCGAATTCATTGTGTCTATTTTTATAAAAATGCAAGTTAGAAAAATTTTCCTTGACTTTTTAAATGCCTTAATTATTTTAACTGATATTTACTTCAATCTACATTCAATATTTTCAACTGAATACTCTAAAAATATATCAGCGGATTCTGTCATTCTTAAAAGCACCTGAACGCTTTGATGAGAAAGATAACCCTTACTTTTCAAATCCTTATTTAAAAACAGCAGTTCTCTTATAGTACGATCCTCTCAAAGATTTCAGGGGTTGAAAGGTTAGGACAAATTAATTCTGGTAATGACGTAAAAAAAGGCGCAAGGGAAAATGCTTGGATGCTGCATTTTCTTTCTTTTGCGATTTTTCTTGTTAAATGAAAAAAATTAGGATTGGTGGAATTATATATCAATGTAAAGATTTTACGATACTTAATAGTATCTTATCTGAAAACGAAACTTATCTGAACTGAGTTTTTCTAAAATAATAAAAAAAAGTCTTGTAATAGATGTCTGTATGACAGCTTAAAAGGACTTAAGGTATCATGAAGGCAGCTTTTTCTGTAGCAGAATAGAAAAGATAAGTAGATTTCAAACCAGATCAATTAATTGTCTTTTCAATACGTGAAAAATTCACTATTCGTTGAAAAATAAAAATTGATCAAACTCTTAACTTCTTTACAATCTGAGGAAAAAAAGGTCAATGGCTTCTGGGTTTCAGAGGGAAAGAACGTTACCAAGAAATAAGTTAATAAGACAATAAAATATTTATTAACCTCTGGTTTTATGTGTATGTTAAAAAACATAAAAATAACTCCTTATTTGAAATTATATGGATCTTCGTTTGAATCTGGTTTTAAAAATCTTAAGACTTAATCTTAATTTCAAAGAAATCGTTAAAATTACCGAGAACCACTCTATGAAAATTTAGGTATAGAAATAAATAGTTATGTAATTTAATTGTGTAATTTATATAGTTACAATTAAATGCCAATTCTTCTGGTTTTGACCTCATTTTAAATTTCTGTTATGAAAACTAAATTAAATTGTAAAATATAAATCATAAATAAAAGTCCCTAAATTTTATTTGATTATTAATTAGTTTCCGAGTTTTTTAAAGGAAAAAAAGCTTTTTAAGAGATGGAGCAGTTTTATGAGAGGTGGGAAATCTCCTAAATTAAAAGTTCAGTTAAAGGCTTCGAGAAAGAACAGCATTGTCGACCACTATTCTAGAGCAAACATATCAAACACTTAGCTCTTATTGATTCTTTTTGTACCCCAATCACTATAACGGAATGTTCCAGAATCTCTAAAAGAATCATAGCTTAGTTGTAAAATTACACTCTATAACAAAAAAAAAAAAAAAAAAAAAAAAAATGACGCTCCAAGAACGAAGAAAAAAGAAAGGTTATGTACAGAATAGAAAATGATTAAAATTTCAGAAAAATTGAATGATTTATTTCAGAGTTACATACTTTACAAAGTAATGAACTCTATTAGGTGTTGACCCCCCATCTAGCCTGGATGCAAGCTGCCACACGACGTGGCATAGAGTGATAAAACACCCTGATAGTCTTCTGCGGTATTTCTTGCCAAATTTGCTCCTATTGTCAAGCCAGGTCTTCAACATTCCCTGGTAGATGCAAACGCCTTCCCATTATATCCCAGACTTTCTCGATTGGAGAGCTTTCTGACCAAAGAAGTGTTTGACAGGCTGTAAGACAGTTCATAACAACACGTGTCGTATGTGGTCTGGCATCATCTTGCAGAAAACTAAGGCCAGGATACTGCAAAATGATTGGTAGCAAAACGGTTCTCAAAATGTCGTCGACATACCACTGTGCTGTAAGTGTGCCTCTAATGACGACCAAAGAGGTCCGGCTGTCAAAAGAAATGGCACCCCAGACCATAACTCCTGGTTGAGGGTACGTGTGGCGTGCAATAGTGAAATCAGGATCGGCACGCTGTTCTGGCGTCTCCATACACGTCTTCGATGATCGTCAGGACACAATTAGAAGCGGAATTCATCGTTAAACTCTATACTTCCCCAGTCAGCATGAATACAAACTGATCGAACCAAGCATCATTGTAATCTAGATCGACAGTGTGCAGGCGTGAGTGGCAGAAGGTGTAGCTGTCGCTCTATCAGCCGTCTGCGAAAATCCATGGCAGACACTCGTATGCGGGTCGCACGCTTGATGGCCGATAACGATGAATCAGGTGCTATGACAGCTGATCTGATAATCAATCGATCCTCCCGATATGCTGTGGCCCTAGGTCGACTACTACCATCATGACGCTGAAATCTGCCATTGTCCACCCATTCTTGCCAGTATTTTCTAATAGCTGCATCGCTTCGACCCATATGACGAGTGATTCTCTGATTTGCAGCCAACCTGCCTCTTTCAATTCACTGATACGAACTCTTTCAAACTGACAGTTGCTCGTAATGAGCTCGAATCCTATGGAGAGGAATTTTTTCAGTAGTTGAAAGGTATCCTAAATCGCAATGCAACAGAAAATTTGCCTATAAGATTGAGAGTCGATTCTTATAGATACCTGTTGAGTGTGCAGTTCCGATGCTCTGTAGCTCCAGCTATTTATTTGTTGGACACCAAATTTTAATCATTTGCATGTTCTATACAAATGTCTTAGCATACGAAATTTCATTACAAACGGGCAACCCCTTGTTGGTGCGTCATTTTGTTGTTGTTGTTGTAGAGTGTATATTAAGTCATTCATAGCAAATCAATCATAAGTTTGTCGATATAGTTCATTTTTATATTCTATATTGCATTTTTATTCAGTGTTGTTCAGTGTTTACTAGGGGTCTTCAACCTTTAACTTTCGAAAGCCATATCAATAAATCCACAATAATCCGAGGCCCATACGAATGTAAAAAAATAGTGTAGTCAGGAGATTTAAATAAAAGAGGGAAGTTTGTTTTACATGACGACAACTGATTCTAAGGGAAAAGATCATGTTACAGATTTGTATATATATATATATATCGGTTTCAAAAATATTTAATAGAAGTTGAATTAAAATACTTTGTGTGTTGAAGATAAAAGTCCACCTTTTCTTCTGAAAACTTTTGAGATTTTATGCGTAGTTAGATTTTTTATATTTTCAATTATTTAAAATACAATGAAATTTTTGTAAAATTTATCATTTATATTTTTTTTTATCTCAAACGGGTATTAAGCACATTAATAAAATGTTTTAAATATCAAGAATAACAGAAAAAATGGCATTTTTTATGACTGAAAGCAGACAATGCAATTTTTCCTGAAATTGTCTCAAATTCAAATGAAGGGACACTAAAATACCTTCAGCGGGCAATTCGTAGCCCACGGGCCATTGATTGAAGTCCCCTAGTATATACTCATTATTATATTTTCCATCTTATCTTCAATTTTTTTCGCGCTTTCCTTTTAAAGTAAATCCGTAATCCCCTCCCCTTTTGATGCCTTTCCTAACTTAAAAGTATGTTTCTTTGCTTTTTTTGGAGTCAAATTTAAAACGATTTATTTAAAAATTCGCTATGATCTATTTGGGAGTAATATAACGTAGTGAAACGATTAGATAATGGAGACAGCATTAGATTTAGAACCTCATTTTCCAAATTTCTGCACCATGCCAAGTTAAAGGCTCTTTTATGCGCTTTTACATTTAATATTTTTATAAACAGGGCTGGCAGTTAAGTTCTCTATTTAACACCCCTTAAAAATATACCTTTATTTATCACTTTTTTGCTCAGACAAATCTTTTTTTGAGATATATTTGAAACTTTTAACTCAATGTTGTTTACTTGATAAAAAGTGAGTAAAATGTATTATTTTTAAAATCTCTTGACATTTTGTTGGTGAATTATTTAAAAATAGTTTTTATGAGTTAAGGATTCTGAAAAATAAATAAATAAATGTCGAAATGAAGATAAGTCAACGAAATTTATTTCTTATAAAAAAAAATATAAGCCTAAACACGTGGAAATAATTTTTGATGCACAAAGAAAACTTTAGATTAAAAAATAACAGTACCTTTGTTTAAGCCCATTTAATACGAGTAGTTTCATTGCTAAAACTGTTTCAGTAACATACTTTAAAATAATTTAAATAAAAAAAGTTCATTTGAAAAATTCCTTTTTTAATAAATAATTACTTACTGATATTAAATTTGAAATGAAATTTCTTTTTGAGATCATAACTTTTATGGTTTAAGCAGTATATATATGAAACAATGTAATCCTGGATCAGTACAATAAATATTTTGAGGAAGCATCAGGAATAACCAGATATAAAGAAAATGTAATATTTTGAACAGCATCTTCAATTTAGTTTTATAACTCTTGTTTCTTTTCAATTAACAAAAAATAGGAATTTATGTCCTAAACGTGTTTTATACTCGATAGAAGTGTCTTGACATCTTTAAATTGAATTATCTCAAGAATTTCCTTTTTCAGTGATTCACGAAAAAAAACGAACTTTTCAGGCAATTTAAAAAGCTTTAAAAGGTAGCTAAGAAACAAAACAGGTATATTAAAATTTTATTCTTTTCAGAATGCTTTCGGATAGTTGAAATAACTTAGAATTTTTTTTCCTTATGGTTCTTTTATTAGATTTTGGAGCATAGGAGACGCATTTTAAAAGCGCTTTACTCGATGCATTAAAAAGTTAAAAATTAATTTAATAATAAAGGGATTTGCTTTCATCTAAATTATGCTTAAAACAAATTATCTAAAACTAAGGATTTTTTTTTAAGTTTTAATTTTTTTTCAGTTCAGTGGAAATGACAAGTTGTTGTACATAATATTTATTTCAAAATCGTGGAGATAAAATTTTGGATTTAATATATTAGAAGTTCTCTTTTTTTTATTTTAAAACAGCACTGATAATTATGAACTATCTTTTGAAAGCAATTCTAAAAATATTTACTTTCATTAATTATGTAAGGAAATGGTTCTACTGCCATAAAGTAAAGTTTAGTGCAAAAAAAAGCAATTTGCTTTTTTTTAAATCAATGCTTATTTTATATGTTTTAACATATTATTTGAATAGATAAATAGAACTGAACGCAGTGGCACAACAACCCATGAGGGCCAAGGCCTACTCTGTACCCATATCAGTATACGTGACCTTGGACGCTGGGGTGTATGGGCAGATGTTTCGGTGAAGTGGTCAGTTTCACGCAAAATCCCCAATGTTAAGTTTCCAAGAAAGCTTGGTTCTCATTTATCGACCCATTAAAGAAGGGGTGGGCACACTTTTCCAGAGCATGGGCTACTTCTAATATTTTCAAGTTGTCGTGGTCCCCCCAGAGGCATAGGTGTGGTGAGATAAGAAGGTCTACAATATTTATTATAACTTAATAAAATAAATACGGAATACGTACTTATGTACATAACTAAAATGAAAAAATTACACTTTGGCGATCTTTAGTGATTAATGTACTCACTTTCTCAATGTTTTCGTTACTGAGGAAGGTCGCCAGTCTTCCGCAACGAGGGTTTTCAGAAACACTTTCCCTGCTTTTCGAAAACGGGCGAACCACTCGTACACACACTTCATGGACAGTGCTTGATCTTCATACACACGTACCAGCATCGCATAAGTTTCTTTTTATGTCTTGCCAAGCTTAAAAGAAAACTTCAAATTGATCTTTTATTAGTTCATTTTCCTGTTCTCAGTTAAGCACCAAAGTACTAAACGAGCCCTTTGTAAAACAAGTCTTACACGGAACATAAAAGAGTCTCAACTGAACAACCGTGGGAGCAGATGGTCAACACCTGGCGCTATACATGTGCAGAGTTTTGTTTCGCCAGAGTTACCAGATCGGCCGTTCTGACTTCGTTTAACGAATTTTATTGTCAGAGGTTGTATGTATGTAATATATGTTTGTGCAAACCAAATAAACAAGTATTAGTAAAAAAATTGTTAATTTTGTAAAATAGTCTCATCTTTTGTATCCAATATTTTAACAGCGCACTCTGATATTGACGAGTATACTCGGCATCGCTCGATTTCCGTGATACACATAATTGTGCTCTCTCAAACTGGAGTGCCACAATTAACTGGTTAAAAGTTATAAAAATGTTCCACCATTTACAATAAAATTCGAAATTTTTTATTTATAAAATTAAATGAAATATCTGACGAAAGCAGAAGAATCTAAGAGAAAAACTCTTCACTTTCAGAACTCTGAATGACAAGGTTCTGTTAATACTGGAAAACAATGTCGAGGGGGAAATATATTACGTCAGACTTCTCAAAATTCCTTTATTATAGTTTCGTGAGTATTTTACTGACGACCATCATGTTTTACGTGGTATTTCAAAGCAGAAAAAAAGGAGAATAGAATTAGCAGAGTACAATATAAAAAGCAAAAGTTACCATGTTTTGTTAGAAACTGCTCTTATAAATAGAGCTTAAACTTGTGCAGCGGTGGTATCTATATAAGCCAGTAACAGCCTCCGTACTGAAGTTGATTGTTTTGGTCCAGCGGTAAGTTACGTGCTTACAGATCAAAAGGTACCGAGTTCAGTCTTCTGCACTTGTATCTAGAAGCCTTTGTGTGTGTGTGTGGGAAATTATTTTATAAGATTCCTAAATTAAACCTACTATACAAATATATAAATGTGTTATATGACTCAAGTTAATATTGTTTCAAAATCATTAATTATATATATTTAATTATTTATTTACTCAAATTTTAATATTTTTTTAAATAAAACCACCTTAATTGTTTGAAAGAAATTAATTAATTATAATGCTTTTGTTCAATTAAGTTATTATGTTATTAACTTTTAATCGAATATATTATAGTTTTTTTTTATTAATGTTGCATACGAGGTTCTTGTTTCCTGCAAATGTGTGTACATCACAAACATAAGTTTTACAATTAAATGAAATTGCATTAAATTATAGAAGTAATTATTCCACTTGAAATGGAAGATTCATGTAAAAAAGAAGAAGAAAGTTATTACATTGTAGTGTAATTTGAATCCATTTATAGAAAACGGAAATGCATGAAGTAATTTTAAAAGCTTAACAAAAAATAACCCAGCCTCCAGCAACAATGTCTTATATGAGAGGGGTTATATCTGTGGAGAAATTTAACTACAACACTAGATTCCCTTAGACATCGACACAGTTAAGTATACTGATCTTATATGTAATTCGTAAATATTTTATATACTTTATGTATTTTACTCTTTTCAACATACATATACTACCAAAGAAATTTTTGTTTATAGAAAGAATGGTCTGTCTGCGATTTATTTCAGAAATCACAGTCCCTAGATTAATGAATTAAAAAAATTGCGACTATGTAATCGTGTAAATTCTTTTTCTTCTTCGTAATAAAGTCCATCTAATTCATATAAGGAGTGCCTCTTGAACTCTGGAACCGTGTGTGTAGTTAGTACAAGCAAACGAACAATAAAAGTCTAATAGATGGTTAAAATTCTTGCATACAATCACGTCCGGCAGCTGTACGCTTTTGTGCATGTCACTATTTAAATTTTTAAATCATGTGGAGTGAATTCTACAATCCAATGAAATTATGCGCCGAAATTCAACCTTTGTGCGCTTTTCTGTGTGTCTTTTACATCTTGAAATCGTTATCCTTTCAAGATGGACTAGAGTTTAAGGATGCATAAGCAATCAAAAGGAGACAAATTGGAAGAGTAGGGTGGATGGCTCATATGAATAGCCGAAGACCACAATAAAAATCAGAAATCTCTCGAGAAATGTATTTTTCCCTATTTCCACACGGTGTGGCCGTTTCAGCAACCGATTCAGAATCTCTTCATGGTACGCCTTGCAAGCATTTTTGATCAGATGGAACAAACTAGTGAAACATTCTTGGTCGTATAAGAATGCTAGAATGTTGGTCGACCTTCCAGAATGTTTGACGCCTTCAGCGCTTCCCTTGCCGTTGCGGAAATGATAATGTCATTTAAAAGTACAATATACAGCAATATCTGATGCTTTAAATATTATTTGTGAGTTTTGTAAGCTATTTTTCCTTAATTTAAAACGAATTTTCATATTTAGTCTTTGCTCCGTCGTTACATCTGTAATGATAGCTTATACAGAGCGCTTAGTTTCTCATGCAAAAAGGCAAACCGCTTCTGTAATCAATGCAATTTTCATCTACATACCAAAAGGGGAAGTGCTATAACGGAAGGGGGGGGGTGCTTTATTACATCATAGCTACACACAGAGTTCTGAAATTCAATTAATGCACCTTGCTCGTAAAATTTTAGAATTGATCAGTATTCCTCTATGTTGCAGGGACAGCTTATGGAATGAAAAAAAATTCCAGACATATTGAAGAAACATTGCGACATCATTAAGAGAGGCTCGAGCAATGATAATTCTAAATTAATTACAAAAGATGAAAATTTTTAAAAATTCTATAAATATTTACTTTTGTGTAAGAAATTAATATTGGGAAACAGGTAAAAGCTTTGTGGTTTGTATAATCAAACAAACATGTAGGCAAATAACGATGAGAATTTCAGAACTATCTGATCAATATTTGAATGTTATAATGTACATATTTTTTTTTTCGAAAAGGATCTAACAATCGCATTCTTTGTAACAGCCCAAATATTTATCGAATTCCTTTTTAGAAAAATGACTTTTGCCTTTAACGTTGACTTACGTTCTGAATAATATTTTTGCGATAATATTATACTGGTATTTCTCATTTTAAACTCCGTTCGATTTGTTTTTCCAAAAGACCTAACTTAATTCGAAAAATAAAGATTTCAATAGTTCTTCAACAGAACAAATTTTAATATTTATTCATATTTCCCATTAATATCAGTTAACAAATTATTTATTAATTACTCCTGTGGATAGAAAAACTTCAAAAAGCAAATAATGCAAAAAATGTTCCTTTTGAACGTGTTAAAATCAACCACGCTTATATAGACGCTGAGAATCAAATACAAGAGGGCAAAGATAAGCATCATTTTTAAAGAAATATAAGCTCCGGGGAACTCTTTCTAAGGCGCTGATTGATAAGCATATATTTTTGCAGCTGTAGGTGAGAAGACGCCCTTTTTTTGAAAGAGGTGAGATAATTTTTCACCGAAAAAGAATCAGTAAACAAGTTTTGCAACCTATATTTTGACTTTTTTTGGTTTGTCCTAGATTTTAGAT
The DNA here is from genome assembly GCA_019973975.1 of Trichonephila clavata. NCBI lineage: Eukaryota > Metazoa > Arthropoda > Arachnida > Araneae > Nephilidae > Trichonephila > Trichonephila clavata. The sequence continues at coordinate 231,438 of BMAO01001122.1, read as the reverse complement.
CGATTTTCTTTTATCATTCCCATTTATTTGACTATTTGAAAAACTTGATTCTATTTTACTGCCACACATATATGATTTTTTAGTAATTTTCAAACAGCTGAACTAGATTTAAGGTCACAATTGAAAATAAAAATATTAAAATTATTTTAGAATTGTACAATATTTTTATTTTTTTCCTGAAAAAGTGTACTTTTACAGGTTAGTAATCAATCATAAAATGTCAGCTATACTGTAAATAACTTTATTTATTAGTTTCGATTGTACAAAGTTATGCCCATGTTTATCAATCAAATACCTACCTACTTAATTTGTTTCAGAAAACAAGAAAAGTATTTTCTATTTTAATTTTTTTTTTACTTCTTTAAAAAAAATTTTAGACAGCAATATTTTAGAGAAAACTACAATATTTAGCCTTTAGTAGTAACTATTTAAACAGGGTGTCTCCGAATGCCGTGTACAAATTTGGACGGGAGGTAGAGAACATCATGAGGAGCAATAATCACATAGGAAAGCCTTAGCGGAAACGTAACCCTAAAGAGATACAGACAGAGGCGGATTAAGGTAGTTGGAGGCCCCTGGCGGTAAAAGGTTTGAGGCTGATGGGCTTATAAGAGTCGAAAAACTAAACTAGTGAAAAGAGTCTCGCTTACTTTCAAATTCTCAAAATAAAATGTATTGCTATAATAAAACTCATCGGCTAAAGAAAAATCTTAACTATATAAATAAAAAAAATTGAAAACTTAGAGCTTACAGTTTTGCTGTACAGTTTGATTTTTCTTTGGTAATTCAACACAATTATTTTTACCGTATCTATTTTGTCCAAAACATTTTATTCTGTATATAATATGACCATGTTTGTCTTTTCTCCCATAGCACTTCTTAAATTATTTTTAACACGTTTTAAAACTAAAAAAAATCATTCACCTGATGCATTCGATTTCGGTATTGTTAAAAATATTTTGAAATTTTTTCTACATTAGGATTTCTCTTGCATTTCGATAAATTTCTAGCGGGGGTTTCATTGTACTTTGTTTTCTTTTCATTTCTTGTTCCAAGGTGGCGTGGTTGGTTTGTCGCTGGCCTTTGCACTCATCAAGCTTGGGGCCCCTGGCGGCCGCCAGGTCCGACACCCGCTTAATCCGCCACTGGATACAGAGACACAAAAAGAGTAAGGCCACAACACAGAATGTGGTGTAAAACGCTTTATTACATTAAAAGCAATAATAAAAAAATATAACATAAAAGCATCAGAGGAGGACGCAAAACACCGATGCGACACGGATTGGCGGACATGTTTGAAAATATTGGGAGTTTTACGGATCGTAGCAGCAACGATAGACATTCGTGCCACAAGGTCCAAATCAATTACCGTTGGCTAGAATGTAGATGAGGTGAATATCCGCCAACTCGGCGCTCGTGTAACGATTTATATTCATCGCATGCTGTCTATGTCTGAAATGAGGAGACCGCATGTGTTGACCTTTAGTGCTAGCATACAACGCCACCTATTGCTTTCCGCCCAGGTTTTCCTATGTAATTATTGCTCCTCATGATGTTCTCTACCTCCCCTCCAAGTTTGTTGGCGGCATTCGGAGACACTTTGAAAAAAATAGAGAGAGTTTCTTACTTGATTTATATATAAGGCATTTTGGTATCAAGATATTATTTATGGTTGTTTTCTTGGCACAATTGAAGGGGAAATATCTTGTTAATTAACACTCCATTATTTAGTTACGTAAAAAACACTCACAACATGAATAGCAAAGGCTCACAACATACATAGATGTGGACATCATAGCAACGTAGCAATACACAAACGCATTTCTTGTTCCTTATCGAGGTTTCAGTCATTTATAGTTTTGGTCAACCGGAAGCTGTTAGAATCATTCGATTTCCGGTAAAGACTTTTCTGATTAAACAAAATACGCGGGTGTTGCAAAATTGCATCAGCCTGTTTTGAAAACGCTGAAGTGCCAGGTTTTGGGAGATGAAGTTGTGGTTATTTCCCGTTAGGCGGGTAAACTAAAAACTATTTGTCCCGCTAAGTCTTGGAGGGCTCAAGATCATTATGAATTTAAATTCCTCGAGAAAAAATTGAAGCGAATTATTACACACATACATATATATAATGCTATTCATCCAGATGGGTCATGGTTATATGGAGAGAAAAATTATTATTAAATGGAACCTACCTATGTGGGAATGTTGTTCTACGTTATGGAGATAAGAAAAAAAAAATATTTATAAAAATCATTTCAAATTTTTTTTAAATATTGCGACAAAGCGCTTGAATTTTCGAGAAAAAAAATGGAAAAAAATACTTTTAATTTAGAGATCAGAAGATTTTAGACTTAAAATAAAATATTTTTTTTACAATACAATAGAACGTCGTTTATCCGAATCAATTGGGACTGGACACCGTTCGGATAACCGAAAACCGAATGCGATCCATGCACTATATGATACTGGACACTATACAAATATTGAAAATCACCACATGCGGGAAACGTGCTTGAAGAAAAATCAAAAATAGGTGCAAAATGTCGCAATTTTACCTTTATTGTGGAAAATAATCACTTATTTTTTGCTGTACCATTGTACACTTTCGTTTTTTTAATGCAAGATCTCTGATTCTCTTCAGCAGTAGTAATTGAGTAGAACAGCTTTCTGATTGCTGTTCGTACCACTCGATAGCTGTCTCTAAGGCAGAAACGCGCCAGCATTTGCTACTTTCGTTGTTGTCCTCGTCTTCATTCGTTTCATCGTCGACAGGGTCAGATTCTTCTAGCACGGAAGTCAATATCTCGTCATTATTTAGCATTTGAAATCCACAGTCTTCTGCATCACATGCCATCCAGGTTTCTACATCAACAAAACTCAACAAAAGAGCACGTATACACCCCCTCACTTAGAAACAAACTGACCTAATATTCTGCGAGGATGTTAACCAAATCACACAACTGAAATTTCCCAAATATCCCTCACCTTGGGGTTTCCCATCACTATTGGCCTCACGCCAAACAACCGTTGAGCATTGCACTGTTCGAAAACGTATCCGGACTTTGGTTCTGATATTTGACGCTCCGGATAATAAACGTTCGGATAAACGACGTTCTACTATATAAATAATATAAGTAGTACAAGGGGTGATCAAATGAAAAGGTACGAAACGACATAAAAATGAAACAGTTAAATATTTGCATATTCGCCAAGGGAGAATGTAGCGAGACATCTCGGGATGCCATTGAGACTCTGACTGGATCGGATCATGCGCGGGCGCCGCATGCGCAGGAGAGAGCAAAGGCTCTATAAAAGCGGCGTCAATGATGCGAGCACAGAATTACTCGAGCACAGAAAAAGCATTAACTCCGATGTGTACTGTGAGACACTCCGACGCCTACGCAGGTCCATCAAGAACAAAAGACCGGGCTGCTCACGGAGGGTGTGGTTCTGCTCCATGATAACGCGCGTCCACACGTCTCCAGAGTCACACAAATGGAACTGGACAAGTTTCAATGGGAGACGTTGGACCATCCATCTTACAGTCCGGACATGTCACCTGCGATTTCCATGTGTTTGGTCCACTGAAGAAACACCTGAAAGGAAAGCGCTTCAACTCGGACGACGTACTCAAGGACACTGTGAAGGACTGGGTCTCGTCACAGACACAGGAATTCTGGAACAAGGAATCCTGAGGCTTGTTCATCAGTGGGATCGTTGTGCTCAGGCCTATGGTGTATATTTTGAATAAAGTCTATATTTGTACCCACCGTGTCGTTTCGTACCTTTTCATTTGATCACCCCTTGTAAATAGTACTGTGTACATCAAGGGTGTCAAACTCGCTTCCTGCGGGTGGCATCGCTCTCACAACGAGCATTTTTGCGGCCCGTCCAGTATATTGGCCCACAATAATATATAATAAAATATCAAAATTTCTCCCGAAACAGGAAAGATTGTATCAAGTAGATAGATGTCAAGTGTCAGGACGTAAACATTAAATTTTTCTTATTCTTTTATATATGTTTACCATAATGCATTATTCGAAATAAACCTATGTTTCTATGACTATCGATTTTCTTTAGAGGCCCACCTTAAATTAAACCTTGTTGATTTGGTCCAAGTCAGCCTTTGAGTTTGATACCCCTGGTATACATTGTAACATTTCATAGCCCCAGCTCTCTTGCCCCGCACCGTCGAACCAATCCGATTCAGGCTTTTTCCTTTCTTCCACTTCATCGTGCACTGCAATTTCGACAGAAGGGTTTTTTTTTTTTGTAAAATTTAATACTAAGGAAACTGTTAAATGTACCTGATGTTTTTTTCTTGTAGATACTTTGTAGGTTTCCTTTCATCAAAATAAACGTTAAAAAGTACTAAAATGCCTGTTTTTCTTAAAGAAAAAGTACTTTGACCATATCATGAAAAAGTCTCAAATCCCTAAACTTCTTTCCCCTTGTGTATCATAAAAATTAATTATTTTTGTTTTATTTTTGCCTTCAGCAACATGATAAAGAACACCTTTTTCGCACTGGCGGTTTTTTAAGTTCTGAAAGAAAAAAAATTTCGATTCGCCGTATTATTTTTATTGTTTAATGGCAATGTATTTAATTTAAAAAATTATTTTTCATATAATCAAATTCGAAGAGTTTCAGATTTAATATACCATCATTTGAAAACAAAATCAGTTATAAAATAATTTCTTCATTAAAATGCATTTTATATAATCAATTCAAGTAAAACTTTTTTTCGGAAGTGCTTTTTATGTAATAAATTGAATCGCTTGTTTCGGAAAATGCATAGCAAACCTATTTTTAATTAGAAATGTAAACCATTTTTTATCGTTCATTTTCAAACTTTGGGTAAATATTCGATTTTTTATCCCCTTTTTCTCTTTTTACGTAGCTTATAATCTGATTAATAACCATTCATTAAAAAGAACAGGTTGTAATTGTGAAATTAATCAGTTGCTAAACTGATTAAGTCGCTTAAGTTAATATTTTATCATAGGAGTAATGTTAAGAAATTTTCTTTTTCCCATTCCTTACGCTGGTAAAAATTTTTTTTTTCCAATTCCTTGCACTTGTAGAAAAATTTCTTTTTTCCTATTGCTAGTGCTTATAGCTGTTGTGCTGAAACATGTATCGTCAGCTACTGTTTGAAAAAAGTTCAGTCATTTTTTTCCTTTAATATATTTTCAGATTTTATTTTAATATATTTTTTTATTTAAATTCTGTTTGAAAAGCTTTCTAAAAGTTTTTTTCTTTCCATTTATTTTATTAAATGTTTTCTTTAAGTTTCTTAAAAATTATTTTAGATATGACGCCTTAAATACTCTGCATCTTCATTTCCTACTGAAGTATTAGAAAACTAGTCTCAGTTTGTGACGGATATATACGTAGCTCTACTAACCCCTTGGGGATTTTTCTGGGGGGAAAATATTATCAACCAACTTTCACCGAGTGAGGAAAGCGTGATTATGCAAATTAAGTATATAATATAAATTCTGTATTCGTGAGTTTTAAGAGCTAGTTGGAGAGTGAAGGATCGTAGAATGATTAAGTGCATTTGGAGTTCATCAATTGAAGATTACTGAGAGTGGATCAATCGACGGTGATTAAATCCGGATAAAGATCGTCTTCAAGGACTCAAGAGTAGACCATAAAAGTACAGGTATCGTGATCCTTATTTAAATAGAAGTCTATCTTATTAGTGCGCGACGTAGTTTATATTGAGCTTGTTAAGTTATCGTGGAATCAGTTGAGGGTCCGTATTAGTATCCCCAAGCTATTGAGTCTCACCTCCGCGCTCTGCTATCTGATCTGTTATCTTAATTAGATTGTTATTGTGTCTGCTTGATACTTTGGTGATAATAAAATAATTAGAGTGAATCATGTCTACTGATTATTCAGTTTCTCCCACACACCTAGCCGGGTCCGAGGGTAGACAAGGGGTTTCAGAGGGAAGCAGGAACCGACAGGCATTACAAGTTCATGAATCTGTATCTGGTCTTCAAACTGTGTTCCACGGAACCCTGGAGTTCCATGAGGCATATCCAGAAGTTCCACGAGTTAAAGTAAGAAATCGAAAAGAAAATTATAAATGTGTGTGCAAAAAGAATTCCCGTTTCCTGTGGGCTGGATTAAAAGTCCATTTCAGAAACAATAAGAATTCATTACTGATAGAACAAGAACGAGTAACTGAACTGTCAAAAGTTCTATGCTAAGATGCAGATATGAGCGAGATCTTGATTTTTGGTTTAAAATCTACCTGGGATATCCTCAGATTTCTTCAGAGGCTATCAAAACCTAGACCAGAGGTCGGGAACCAGGGGTGTGTCACATGTGGCAAGCGGTATAATTTTCAGTTGCACTCTGAACTATTCTACAAATTTGTCAATGTTTTAGTAGATGGAAGTCGATAAATTTGTAATGGACCTTATTCGACAAACATCTTCAGAATTATGAACATTTACGAAATTATAAAAAAAATTTGAAAGATAACTCCAAAGATAAATTTACAGCAATTTTGTAAATTATTAAATGTGATTGCTGGAGAGATCAATTTGTTTGAAAAGAGAACATTGCATGTACTCTGCTTTCTGTTTTTGGTTCTACATACCTAAGTAAAAAAATCTTTACTCATATGAAAAATATTTCGAGTTCGCAAATAAATTGTTTAATAAATGAATGCGCAAAATCGTGTCAGATTGAAAGTCACATATTGTACCCCTGATTTTGAGATATGAAGATGGAGCGGTGCACAAGCACTAGGTTCGCATTAAAATTGTTTTATCTTTTTATTTAACTGTAATGAAGGGAAATACTTATATTTTACGTTGTCTATTTCTTATTTTAATAAATAAGTTTAAAAATGCATAGTACTCGTTTATTAAATTTCAATTATTTTTATTTTTGTTGGGGAGAGTTATATTTTATGTGTTTATTTTTATGTTAAGAAATACATTTAAATGACACAAAACTAATACATAATAGAACTGTAAATGTCTATATCATTGATCTCTATTCTCTAACTCTAATGCCTTATCGCGGGAATCAAATTGTTTCAAAAATGTCCTACTGTGTGGCACGCTGAATCCTATTGGTAGATTGGTTTGGTAGGCCACAACTAAAAGGTGGCCGACCCCTGACGTAAACGTCTACAGTTTGTGTAAAAACAAGATATCAATCATAGGCATGGCCAAGTAATTTTAGCGCGTTTTTCACATGTTGCATTCTACAAAAATGCAACTAATGAACTTTTTACTGACAGAAAGTAGTACTATACTTAAAAAAATTAAATTTTTTAAAATTATTAAATTTAAATATGATTCGGCTTATCTAGGGCACAAATGCGACCAAATGCCGAAAACCCGAGGTCAATCGGTTAATTATTGGCTGAGAAAAAGGTACGACAAAATATGGAACGAAGGCGAGGACGAAGACGAAGACGAAATTTGTGTCCTAATAGCGCTTTTTTTTACACTACGTGAAAAACGCGCTAAAAATGGAAGCACATATCCCAGTTACTAATTATAATCAATGAGTAGGCGAAACCTGGAGAGCAAGATTTAATATTATTAAAGCGTGAATTAGAGTAACATTATATAAAAAAAATTGTAAAAAACAACTGTATACTTTTCTTTAATTGCCTTTACTTAAAGTACCTATGTTGAACTACTTTAAATATTATTTTAAGATACATTCTTCTAAAAAAAGAGAGAGAGATGGGATTCTCTTCTAAAACACTTTATAATTCTAAGAGCTCCGTAAGTCAAAGAAGTTTGAATAAAGTTTGGTCTATATTTATAAAAAGGAAAAATAAATAATTTAACAAAATAATTGCCTCTACTTACCCCACCTCCATGCACCAACTACACTAAGGAAAGAACTTTGAGCCTTAACAGCTTTAATATGCACATTAGCCATTTAACATGGATTGTCTTCAGTGGCTTTAGGATTCGAACCCTCGACTCGACAACGCTGACCATGAGGTCTCGAGTTTTCATGAGTATAAAAAAAGAATTTCCTAAAACAACAAAGGAAAATATATATGGCATGTGAAGTGGTTTGAAATTTGCGTATCTTAAGGTATCCGACTGGTTGCGACAACTTTTTTTTAAAAAAAAAATGGAGATATGTAGATTTATTTGTTATTTTTAGATTTGTTTAGTACATTTTTAAAAAAATATGCTAAAATTAAGAAGAGAAAAATAAAATTAGTATAACTAAAATGGGAAAAAATGGGTAAAAATTGACAAAAATAACCTACACGTGCCCCATTCTGTACCAAAGGTTTATAAACAAATTTTCAATTTTTCAACTCTGATGTGTTGCTGCGTTATTCATTGTCGAAATGACCTTCAGGATAAGAAATATTTTAATTTTTACAAAAACTAGAGCACTTTATCTCAGTTATTATATGAAATTGCTTAAAAAAACAATGATTATATTCATATAAGGGACTGTAAACTTTGTAATAAAAATGTGATTGATAAATCTGAAGGTTAAAACACTTCTGCTATTATTTTCAAAACTTTTTGAGCAATCACAGGCCCCGTTTGAACATTTTCAAAAAATCACATTTCGAGCAAAACGCTTTTTAAACTATGACATCTTGCTTAAAGTAATGGCATCTGCTTTTACTAAAACACTTGTACTTTTTGTTATAGTGAACGAAAAATGATAAACTTGGTATATTTATAAAGCTAAAAATTGTCAATTTTTGGCAAAATTCACAATTTTAGGGTAGTCGAATACCTTAAGTAAAAAAATAAGTCAAAATTCTTTTTTTCTATCCGTGAACCTCTTATTTAGTTGCGTGTGTTTTGAAAAAACAAAATCTTGTACTTCCCAGCTACAAGAAGGAATCCCTGTCCGAGAAATTCAAATAGGCATTTAAGTCAAATATATAAAAAATATACACATTTTTAGAATGATTTTGGGATGTTTTCGTTTATTTTTAAAATGTATAGTCTAATTTTGAAAATGTTCGACTATTCCATGATAGAAGAGTCTTTTGTTCTTTTATGCCTGGACTATAAATCTCCATAGTGCTGTCAACAATAAAAGGGCATTTCGTAAAGTTTCGAGAAATATTGCTTACCATTCTTCTTTCATTACTTTCCAGAATTCATCAATCGTGATAAGTTTTCTCTTAGAAAGTATTTTTCTTCAGGAATCAAAGGCGTTACAGTCCGTAGATAAAAAGTCTAGGGACTTCGCAGGAATATTTTGAAGAGGTATATTTGATATATATCTATGTCAATTTTTTTTCAAGAAATGCAATAGCTCTCAAAGTATCAATGGTGACTTAGTCCTGATTCCAATTTTGAAAGTTCTCGGGATAATGGAATGGAATTTCTTCTAAAAATATTAAACATAAACATATATTCTACTCGTAGATGGTACGATTAGTTGAGTTCATGATTGATTCCCATTCTCTTTTATTTTTAATTTCTCACTGTAATAGAAATAAGCTACAAAATAAAGTTTTTCCTCGATTTTCTTTAATTATAGGAATTAAGTTTGAATATTTTTCTTCGTATTTTTTATAATAAGTAACCTTTTTGGGACTGTCATTTAATCAAACCCACTAATAAATATAGATGTTATAGTTGGTGGCATTTGAAATTATCAGTAATCTGCTATCTTTTAAAATGCATTTATTTACGGGAACACACAAATAAAAAAAAAAAAAAAAATACGAATTACTTACATTTGCTGAATTATTAGAAGTGTAACCAACCCTTCCTTCAGATGCAGATCACAGCCGCATTTAGTCGTAACTCATCAGAGCCACTGACATGTGAGCTCTCACAACTCAATTTTGAGATCACGAGCAGCGCCATCTAGTCGACGTTTTCTAATAATAAATAAATGGGTAGTTCGCAAACTGTAACAGTTAAACAGTATTTCTGCTCACTCTGCCTTACATGTAAAATTGATATGACTTAGTAGTTGTTAGTAATTTATTCTGATGTGGAATAAACTGAAGAATAAATGTGTTGCACAAGTTATAACATGAATAAGTACGCAATACAGTTGAAGTGGAGCTTATCCAAATCCTCGACCTTCGGTTCCGTAAGCACGTAACATACCCCTGGACCAAAATTATCAGTTCGGAGGCTGTTACTGGCTTATATAGATGATACCGCTACACATCTCCCACCCGTGAGTCGGTGTTTAGGCGAAGGAACGATATAGTTGTAATGGCGAACGTGGGAGAGGCTGCTTTTGATTGGAGGAGTTGTATCATTTGAGTCGGACGACTTTGCTGCGTCAAGTGAGTCTGACGAATTTGTTTGCTGCGTCAAGTGAGTTTGACGAGTTTTTAGTTGCTCTTTTTGTGGGTATATGGAGCCATGACAGATCAGAAGGTGTGTTTTTCTCAATTCAATCAAGGTCACCAATAAAGTGGTGCTTATCCGATGGACTGTTACTGGTTTATATAGATGGTACCGCTACAGAGTTATAGATTATCTCACTGCTCGCTAACGATTGTCTATTCTAAAGTTTTACAGTTCTTTACGTCTACTCGACTGCTTCTACTCATCTCAATAATTCATTTAATACCAAATAATAAGCTGTTGCCAGGGATTCTTCCCAAAAATGTTTACACTTTTCAATTCTTTTTAAAATTGTTCTAAAAATGTGTACATATCTTCTGTAGAGCACACACATATAAAAAGTTATACTGTGAGAAGCATTGAACTGCTCAACACGGACGTGAATAAATTTCTAGACGTGTCATTTTCTCATCGTTTTAAATTGATGACCTTTTGTTGGAAAACTGTATAAGGGGCCATTTATAAGATAATGTTGGATTAGAGATCAATGGTTGGGCAAAATTTGTAACCTCAATGTCACCAATGCTATATCTATTTAAATCAATTAAATATATAATAACTAAATATAACATAAATGGGAAATAAATGTCTATAAACTAAACAAATTTGAGCCGCGTTAAGCTAGCTTGCACAGCAACAGCCCAATGTCTTATAGCTCACAGGTCTAATTCTTACGCAGAATAGTAGGAGTCAATGTACGTAATCTTATCCAACTAACCATCGGTTTCGACGTGATGTGAAACTTGAGAACAGATATCAATTGAAGGATCTTCCACGTTACTTCGACGTGCCTCAAATTACGAGAAAAGATTCTGTTTTCTCATAATACAATTCAAATGCTGAAACTATCGGATCTTTTTTTTCTTGATATTGATTTTCTGATTTGTATATATTGACGTTTATTTACAAATGATATGGTGATACGTTTAATAAACCAGTAGCTTATTTTCCAGGATCAGATAAAAAGAGAGAGAGAATGATATCGGAGCCCCAGCAACTCTCTTCCCCAATTTCCGTACCTCCCTATACAAGGACTTCAAAGCCATCTTTGATTTAACGATCGGCAGTTTTTTTCTTTGTTTCACTCAATAGTTTTTAGTGGAATCAGGTGTCGAATCCACAACTCATTTTCGAACAGCGCAGGAAACGCAGCTGGCTACCATGATTACTAGACTATAAGGTGTAGTTTTGGTTCATCTGAATCTGAGTTTGGTTTAACCTCATGTCAGAGAACAAATTCTATTTTAATGAGATATAGGAATTTTCAGTGCTTTCATGTTTCTTCCTTTTTTTTCAATTCCTACTATTAGTTCACACTCTTTCTATATTTATCTTGTTCAAATTTTCAATCGTTAATAAAAGGCATTTTAAAGCACTCAATTGAGCTGAAATTTTATATACACGCTTATTTTGGACGACAATACAGTATTTTAATTAAAATTAATTTATTAAAACTAATTATTCAAAGAATTACAAATACAGCCACGTTGGCATTATTTTTGGCGACTTGTGTCAAAACTTGAAAAAATTTTTTCCTCACATTTTAAAGCGCTCATTTGAGCTAAAATTTTCTATACACTATTGTTTTTGGTAACCAATACGATAATTTAACCATAATTAATTAAACTATTGACTTATAAATGCTTTTTATAAGAAAATTTTTTAGAAATGTTTATTACACATTAAAATTGTTTTTATATCTTACCACGTTCGTGGACAAAGTGGAAAAGAGCCTCTCCATTACCTACCTTATGGTAAAAAGGGATGGCAAGGTGTGTGTGTGGTGTGCCAGCAGACATAATTAATTCAAAGAAAAATATACATTCTTGTACGTGGTGCTGCTTAAGTTTCTCAAACTATTGCTCGAGTTTTAATTAAATATGTGAAGTTGATGTGTAATATAACCGAAGTTATTTCAAATGTTTTGAAATAATTAATGATTTCCCCACAAGGCCTGACAATACCCTAAAAATAACAGAAATATTGATTCCCCCCCCCCCCATTTTCCTATGGTCTGTATATTTGGAAGCCTTGCCCCAAAATTTCAGATCTGAAGACCAATTCACTTTTAAGGTGTTTGAAATTTTCTGAATTCAGATTTTAGTTTCAGTTTCATTTTAAAGCCTTTTTGGCATTTATAAATAGAATTATTTAAAAATATTTTTGAACGCAATCCATTTTTTCAGTGTGAAATGGCTATTAGCTGTAATTTTCATTACTAAAATCATTTCTGTTGGCTTACGTTTCGAATGAATTTTATTTCTCTCATAGTTAACTAAGACCAATCAATCAATTTCAAGACCAATGTTTATTTTTACGCATAGTTTACATAACTTGGAAGCTTTTTACTTTTACTTACATTAATTTTTCCTTGTTGAGAAAATGCCATGGCCAAAACGTACGGAAATTTCTATGAGAAATAATATTTGGAAGAGATGGAAGACGACTGAAAATGATAAATCTACAATTCATCCTTCAGCCGGTACTACATAAGACTTCAGAATACAAATGCTCTGAATACAAATATTGCTGAAAGAACTGATTATTTCCATGAAGTACCAAACTACATTATAGCAAATATATTGTAGTACTACACTACAGTATTTTAAATAGTAAGTACAACAAAATCTTAAACTTGTGCTTAACTGTCCTCATTTAAAACTGAGAAAAAATTAGATATCATTTAAAACTTTTGGGAAAATATTAGATTAAAATAAAGCTGAATAAATTTTCGTTGTAACAAATAATATTAATATTATGCAAAAGCATATTTTGACGAATGTTTTCAGTCCTAATAAATTAAAGCAGTGTTTTGATGAAGTACATATTTTGAGAAATGATATATTGAAAATTAGAGCTTTAAAGGCAAACTTTAAATGTGTTTCTCTTAGACTTTAATTTTGAAGATGTAAGAGTTTTTTAATCCATAAGGCTTTTTTTCTGTTCGAGATAGAGTCTTGAAATTTTTTGTATATACTCACAAATACTTTTTCTATAAAATTTGCTCTGTGAGCTCCAGTTATTTCTTTATAAAAAAACTTAATATATTTTTTAAAAAAACGTGTATTTTCCAGTTTTTGCTATAAAAATAATTTATAAAATTTAACAAGGTAACAAATTTTCAATTCCATACTAACTTTTGTTTCCAATAGTCTAAGAAATATAAATCACTTAAAACCATTTTAACATTTTACAAAAGTTTAAAAAGACTTCAAAATGTTTAATTTTTTTAAATTCTGAAACATTGGCTTGTTTGACTGACTTTTTATTTTCAGAGTCAATTTAATAATACAATCTGAATATATGAAACATAAAGTATTGAAGTGAAAACTTCTTTAGCGGCGTTGGGCACTTTTTGGTAGGGGAAAATCTTATGAGTTCGCGTCACCGACATGCTCTGACTGGCGCACGCGCAGTGTGTTGTTCGTCTTAGACACTTTTTGAATGGGAGAAATCTCGTGCGTTCGCGTCACCGACATGCTTATAGCAGAATATCTGTAGCTATACAGCTGACGTATAGTGCTGTGTATATCAAAAAGTGAAGTTGAATGGATTTAGTGAAAAGTTCAATGTGTATATGCTCCGCATTGCTCGTTGCGATTCCGAGAATGGGCAATACATGTTTATGGTTGCCGTTTATATTTCTCTTGGAAAATCTATGAGACAGATACAACAATTTTTATTCGAAAATTTCACGATTCATACAAAAAAAGTTCTTAAGTACTCGAAAAAAGATTTGGCGAAAAATATATATATGATAATGTACCGATGATTTTAAGGGAAGACTTCAATATTAACTTTGCAGATGATAAAAATCTACCACTAATTGAATTTCTAAACGAAACACTTAATTTAAATATATCCAATGATCGAAAATTCAGTACTACAAAATATAAAACGAGGATCGATGCGGTTTTAACGCGATACTTTGATAAATTTGAATCAAACATTTTCCTTTCTTACTTTAGTTACTATAAGCCAATTGTATCTCTTTTAGAACAAAATTAAATAATTGAAAGTACAAAAAGTCTAAGTATATTGTTGAAATAAATGATGACAATGATGCAAACAATTAAAATAATGTTAAAAATCAAGTACATTGAAATTTAAGTAAATACAAATACTATCCACAAATAATATGATTGTATATTAATTGTTATTTCAATTGAATTGTATTTATATTTTGTCATGATCTTGTACAGACCGTAATATATTTGAACAATAAAAAACCATATAAGCATGCATTTAGTTGTTGCTCGGAGTGTCAATAGATGTGAAAACCAGATTGATGTTGATAATTTTTATTCAAACATTATGAAATTTCAAATTTTAATACTAAAAATTCTAAGTTTTCACTTCTATCGGCAGTCTCTATATCTGCCAATTTTTTTACTATTACTGTCTCCAAAAATATTTTCTTAAAAAGGGTACTGTGTAGCCCAAAATTAATTTGAAGTTAAAAATACAGTGTGTCCGAAATATATCTTTTCACCTTTAAAACGTAGAAAAAATAATAAATAAACAAGTATTGGTCTGCCTTACGGTTTTTTATGTTCCTCAAAAAATATCCAATTTCTTTTATATAAAAATAAAAATAAAATGTAGAGTAGATTCTTCTACTTCAATGATTTGCAACGTTCTCATTTCAAAATGTCACTTCACCTCTAAAATAATCGCAAGCTTTGGAATGATTTGTTCCACATTAACCGACAACAGAGATACAGCTTAAATTGCAGACTGCCTACAATCAGAGATCACTTCCAAGACCCACAAT
This sequence comes from Trichonephila clavata, assembly GCA_019973975.1. NCBI lineage: Eukaryota > Metazoa > Arthropoda > Arachnida > Araneae > Nephilidae > Trichonephila > Trichonephila clavata. Next base: position 216,318 of record BMAO01001122.1, on the reverse strand, counting down.
TTATAAATAGCATTAAAGATATATGACGATATGTAGTGTAATAATCTTGTTGACACAACTTTTTTTTATGAATATAGAAGGAAAACATTGTTTTCTCAAATTTCAGTTCGGGACGCTGATGAACTGAAAAGTCGAAATACAGCCACTATTCAGATAAATCGAGTCCCGAAAACTCGGCCCTCGATAACCCGGCACATTCAGGATAACTCGGCCACACCCTTACAACGGTTTAAAAAAATCCACTTGCAGACCTGTTCCAGAACGATACCGAACAAAACATTATGCCCAAAGCAGAAATTATTGCGGATGCTACAGTTAACCCCTTTCAAAAATTCATTTTATTTCTGAATTATGAATAAAACTGTCTGTTTTTCTACGCATATTTTCAAACATAATATATCTTTTTAAATATAATAGAACCTTCGTATACAAAATTTCCTAAAAATTAATGTAATTTTTTTTTTATTTAAGCAAATGAGTAATTTACCTGTAAAGTTGGCTCTCTGTATGGCAGAAATCATTAGACTTTGGAGTCAATTCACACTAACTATTATTATAAAGCTTAAGAATACCTGGCTTTTATCTTGAATTGCAAATTTTACTTACATCTTTTGCATTTACATAAATGATTGTGAAATTATTCATCAAAATTTGATCGTGTATGATGAATTCGAAAGCACGGTACTGCACATAACCCAACATCGCATTCTGTAGAATCGTGTTTCTCTCTTCTTATCTTCTTACCTTTTAAGTCTCTCTTTGAGCAAGCATCATATAATACACTATCGTGTTGGATTTGCTTTCTTCTTTGTTGGGGGAATATAGTCAACAAAATGTCTTTCAGAGAAGCGTGAAGATGGGTGCACAGCAGAAGACGCCCTCTTTTTGCAGAAAAATCCACAGAGTGGTACTTTTCAATTATTCGAAACCATAAAAAGCCCATGTGAAATAATTCAGGATAGACCGATCGCGAAGTATAGATTTTCACTATGCCCGAGCTGGATGGTACTTTTTGCCTGCCCGAGCCCAGCTCGGGAAAAAACAGGAATGGGCTAATGAAAAAAATGCCGGAAAATGATGAAAACTATAACGCTGAGAACGCCATCACATGGTTAGCCTACAAAATCACATAGTTAGGGATTAAAGGCTACGTATTAAACACCAAGGTGCGTCGGTAATGGACTTACTGTTCCTTCGCCATTTTCGTGATGAAGCAGAAAAACGCAGAGAGCAGTACAGAAGATAACAGGACATAACGTATTTTTCTTAAGAAAGTAACCAGTTTTTTGCAAAGTAGGCTACTTAATTTTCATTATAGACAGTTTTTTTCTCTTTAAAAAGTATTTTTAGATGCGTCGGTTCAGGTAAATTACTGTATTTCATGTATTCATTAATTTTCCTTTTAATACAGTATAAATATTCTATGACTTCGTAAGATGCGTGTTTTTCCTTTGTTTTAGGGTATTTGGTCAGATTATTTATTGTTGTATTCTCAAGCAAATAATATACACAAGTGCAGTACAATATTTTCTGGGGAAACACTCATTCTTTTTCTTTTTGAATCGCATGATCGATAACCCGGCATTTTCACAAACTCGGCAGCCTTTCGGTCTACGTTAGGCCGAATTTTCGGGACTCTACTGTTTTATGTTTCATAGAGCGTGGTTAGAAATCTCGTATAGGCTCGATGCAATGCGTTCGAATAACGGTGTTTACATTGGAAGGATACAATAAAGGTTGCAAAGAAAAAGTTGGTATTTTTAATGGAATATAAAAAGTCATAAGTACATGTCATTATTTGTTGGTTGTTTATCATTTTTAACCCGGGGCATGCGCGCACTTGATACTAACGTTAAAGCTCGCGCGGGTCAAATGAGTCACTCTCAGTCCTTTTTTTATATAATTAATTTTATTGCACGTAATAAAAATTGTACTTTCAGTGAATAATTTACATAAGAGAATGTATATTTACCTACTCTTAAGATCTCTTCTACGTTTCTATGATAATTTAAGAAAAAATTTAATAAAACTGAACTTTAATTTTTCAAATGTGCATGACCTTAATAAAGAGCACAAATCACAGACACTTTTCATTGACATTATATAAATAATATTTGCAGACAAAACTGTCATATTTTGCTCAAGTTATTGTAGTTTTATTGTCCTTTGATGATGGACAAATAGCATGTTGAACTTTTTCTGGTTTGTGTCTTTTTGAAAGGGCGCAATGTGTTTTGTGTACACTTGAGGCTCCATATCTTTCTTGATGGATTTTTTTAGGTAGCATTTGAAAACTTTCTTTTAAACTCAAACGTTTCATGTGCATCACTTTTCTCAAATTTACTTTCGCTATCACATAGGTCCCCAACCATTTTTGAACTGGAGCCCCGTTTTCTAGTGAATATTTCGATACCGCCCCCCTCCCACTCCAGAGAAATAAGAGCGTACATAATGCATGGTGAAAACACGAATTAAATTTTTTTTAAATATTCTATTATTAATAGAATAGATTTTTTGTAATTTAGTTTTTTTTTCTAAAGCCTCCCATTTTTTTTACTTGCAAATCTGAAATAGCTATTGCCACGAATATACAATTTTAAATATATACAGTCAACATAAGGTAACCAGTATTAAAGTTTACTTTTGTTAGTTCATAATCAGCGTATTTTTTTAGTCTCTTTTAGACTACATTTGGCTAATCTGCCCATGCCCCTCCATACCATCTCAAAACCCCCTAACTTACTCTGGGTCTTTAACTGCCCCCCTGAAAGCCTCAAAAGCCCACAAGGAAGTGTTGTCGCCCACGTTGAGAACCTAAGCGCTATCAAGATTAATATCTATTATTTCATCAGGTTTCTACTCTTGCTTGATCAGTTTCAACTTCATCCAATAGAGTTCGCACAAATGCCCATTTCTTTCTTTGTATTCTGTTCATTTACATTTTATATTTTGTTCGATTACATTTATAAACCATAATGAGTCGAACAACACAGCAATCAAAACCACTAAGGCGTTCACAGAAGAAAAATGTAGCCTTTTCATAGAAAATATTTTGGAACGAAAGTGACCACGCGGGAGACTCAGTCACCCCAAGCACCTTGAGATTGTAAGAAAACGTTTGCCGTTCCCAAAAAAGAGAGAGACATGAGACAAATATATTTTGGTTTACTTGAAGATTGTCATATTAGAGGATACTGATACGGTCATTTGTAACAAATAAACAGTTTTCCCAGAATTAAATATTTCGTGAGTCTGGAGTGCCCCGCGCGACCGCTCACGGGTTTTAAAAGTGCAAAAATACATTTCGGATACCCTGTATATGAGTTTTTTTATATTCATTCATAAATGAAATTTCAATAAGTGACATATATAACATTGCCATGGTCAGTAATATACCGCTGTTTGTAAAATATGCAACACCATGAAGGAATCATCAGAATAAAATGAAATAAAATGTACAAACCACTTGTATTAGTACAAATAAATGACGAATTTTGCAAAGCAAAAAAAAATTATTAAGTGTCCTAAATCAGCATTTGCTGTAGCCACCACGCGCTGCAATAAGTGTTGCTATACGACGTGGCATGGAGTCAAACAAATTTTGAATGTCTGCTTGTGGAAGAGAATTGCGTATTGTTTGTATGCGCATCAAAAGTTCGTCTTTTGAAGCTGCGGGACGCGGATCACCAGCGAGACGCCGATCAACCAAATCCCACACGTGCTCAATAGGTGACATATCCGGTGAATAAGCAAGCCAAAGAAGAAGTTGCATGTGTTATGCTGAACATAAGTCTCGAACAGTCTTTGCAACATGTGGATGTGCATTATCCTGGTGAAAGATAGCTCCAGGGATGCCTTGAAGGAAGGGAACGACTTCGGGCTGTAGCATTTCACGGAAGTACCTGTTGCTATTCAGATTACCCTCAATTCGTAGCAAATTGGATCGTCCATGATACGAAATCGCACACCAAACCATAACTCCGGGTGTTAGACCACTATGTCGTTCGATAACACACTCTGGATGGTAGCGTTCACCGGCATAGCGTCTAATACGAATGCGGCCATCATGGTCCCACAAATTGAAGCATGATTCATCTAAAAAGACAACTTGATGCTAATCAGCTTGCCAGGCTCTGTGCTCATGAGCCCATTGCAGACGCAACTGTCGATGGTTTGCTGTGAGGGAAATCCTGGATAAAGGCACCCTTGCACGCAATCCACGGTGTAGCAGACATCGACGAATTGACGAAGCCGACATTAGTACACCTGTAGCAGTAGACCAACATGCTGCCAACTGCCTGGAGGAAGCTGTACGGTCACTCACCGTCATGCGGAGCATGCGTCGATCGTCGTACGCTGACGTCACCTTCCGTCGTCTACCTCCAGTTTTTCGAATTGTTCGGTGCTCGTCGGGCCATTGCTTCGAAATACGCATCACTGTGGAACTGTTCCGCTGCACACGAGCTCGTATTGCGCGATAGGAAAATCCTCCTTCTCGAAGGCCGATAATCCTCCCCCGTTAAAACTCCGCAAGTTTATGGAACTTCTCCTTATTTCGTCGTGGAGGCATGGTCTCACTAAACTTTCGCCACAAACAAATAATCATTAACTATTTTCAATGTCCCACTACAACCCTCTATTTAAACGCTTTCAGCATCGGTTCAGAGGGCGCGGTGCACGCCACGCATGCGCGGTGGCTCTGAAACTTTACTAGGTTATGTAAAATTCTATAATAGATATTTACAGCAAAGTTCATTTAATTCTGATGATTCCTTCATGGTCTTGCATTTTTTACAAACAGCAGTATATAACTCTGGATTGCAGAATTGATAAATAAAAGGTTTCTAAGTGCTTACGCAAAAATTGGGGGATAATCTTGCCTTTGGATGTTTGAAATAGAAAACATAGCATTAATTTAATCAAGTCTTATTGTTTATAAACTTTGCATAAAATTACTCAAAAACTGTATTGACAGTAGCATGATACTTGTACAAAACAATTTAGAATATATATATATATAATTGGTGTTTTATAAATTTATTTCCTTTTTGAATTTGCAAGCTCTTGTGAATTGTTTTATACGATACATCGTAATAATAATCTAAACGTGAAACTTTTTGTTGTCGATTATACTAGTGTGAGCCCACGTTTTTTTAAAAATTCCTCCCAGGATTAATTAAGAAAGTTTTCTACCATTACTTAATTCATTTGAAAGTGTGATTACAGTATTTCAAAATGTTTATGTTATTCATCGATAATCTCATTCTTTATTTCGATTACGGTTGCCGTGCTGTCAGATAGAAGTAATTATTTATTTGCGCTAATTAACTCGAATGACAGTTATTCTCAAAATAAATATTTAAAATTATGTTCATACATTCTTTAAGTCAGGAAACAACGTTGAAGAAAAGTAATTGTGTCGATTAGTTTGATATACTTGGATCCTTTCTTTTTTCCCTTTGAATGTAATACTTCCTCAAACTCTTGTTTAAAATTCTTTAAATAATATGACACAAAAGACACACTTTGTCTATCCAATTAATTTTAGAGATGCATTTTTTGGTTAATTTGCATTTCGTTTCTCCAAAAATTTAAATTTTGATGTAACATCTGTTACATTAAGTAAAATAATGAAAAGTTTCAGAAAACTGTAACTGTTCTATAATTCGTTCAACATTTGGCACGCATCATTGATTCGATTTATTCTATAACAAAAAATAAAATTATATTATATATATTTGGGTTATAAAATAAGTTTGATAACAGATATTTTTGGTTTTAAGTTTTAAATTTATATTCTGCTCATTGATTCGTAAATTCTAAGTATGACTCTTTATTTTGAAACTTCTCTTAAACACGATTTTTAATGAAACACATTTTTTAAAAACCTTTTAAGACGATAATCGATTTAATGGTACGATTAGAATAAGACGAAAAAGCACTTGGTTGAAATAACAATTTCAATATAAGATCATATTAAAATTAAATATTTTCACCTATGAAATGGTACATAACAAGAAATATAAAAAAAATTTAAGTTAATTTCTACTTTGGTCAACAAAGAACAATTTTATTTCAGTTCATTAAATTGAATTACTGAATTTTTTTTTGAAAAAGCTGTATTAACCTTAACGGTGGCGGGGCAGGAGCGGACACATAACATTTCGTGGCTTTAGCGGACACAGAACAGATTCGATTAGTGAATTACAAGGATAAATACATTGTTGCCAATCAAATTTAATTGCTTGTATTAAATAGTTAAGATATTAAGTGCGAATACACTTTAAAAACATAGCGCAATGTAATAAAAATAAAAACTTTTTCAGAGAAATATTTAAAAATTATGGAAAACTGTATTTTCGAGTCAAATGAATATTAGAACAGGTGCAATTACCATAAAATTAATTAGTTTCATTAATGTAAGTAAATATATAAAAACTAGAAGTAAAATGTACAAAACAGATACAAGAGTAAATAAAAGAAAAATAAATACAAGTAACCAAATAGTAACTAACCTTTATTATGAAGGCATAAATATCCTTTACCATTGGATTTAGTCCAACCTAGTTACAAAACTTAAAGATTTTAGATATTTTTCTAGATTGTTTGATGTTTCGAATTCTTTTAGGATGTTTTCAATTCTTTGCGCATGTTTTTTTTTTTCCTTTTTAATCCAGGGTCGCCTAATTCTCTGGATTTCAAATTAACACACACTTATTAGTTAAAATACTAAAAGAAGAAACACAAAAAGTGTCTTTTAATTTGAAATCCAGAGAATTAGGCAACCAACCCTCTATTAAAAAGGAAAAAAGTTTTTGAAAAATTTGAAAGAATTGAAAACATCCTAAAAGAATTCGAAACATCAAACAATCTAGAAAAATATCTTTAAGTTTTGTAACTAGATTAGACTAAATCCAATGGTAAATGATATTTACGCCTTTGTAATAAAGGTTAGTTAGTATTTATTTTTCTTTTATCTACTTGTATCTTGTGTATTTTACTTCTAGTATTTATTTTTACTTACATTAATGAAACTAATTCATTTTATGGCAACTGCACCTGTTCTAATACTTATTTGACTCTAAAATACAGTTTTCCACAAAGTTTCTGAAATTCATTCATACCCTTCATTATATTGTTACTTACTATTAATTTTTAAATATGTCTCTGTGAAAGTTTTTATTTCTATTACATTTCGCTATGTTTAAAATGTATTCGCACTATAACATCTTAGCAATTTAATACAATGTATTTATATCCTTGTAATTTGGTTATGGAATCTGTTCTAAGATGGGGGGGGGGTGTCCGCTAAAGCCCCGAAATGTTATGTGTCCGCTCCTGCCACGTCCGCTTCTGCCACGCAACCGCATTAACATCACGTGTCAACCACTACAAGTTTTAAAAAATAAATTGAATTTGAGTGGATAATAAAGAAATAAGTGTTTGAAGCCAAGAAAAAATTCGTTAGAAAGACCTACTGGCTTCATCTGTTGCAGCTAGTTCTAGCCTTAATGCAGAATAAATTAAAATTAAAAAGTAAAATTTAATTAAAGAATAAATGCTTATATAAAAAAAGTGTAGAAACATCAAGTGTCATCCACTACAGGTTTAAAAAAATGCAATTGAACTTGGCTGGACGAATAAAAAGCATTTTATTAACAATTGAAAATTTGAACAGGATATATACAGTAGAAAGTCGTTTATCCGAATGTTTATAATCCGGAGTGTCAAATATCCGAACCAAAGTTCGGATACGTTTTCGAACAGTGCAATGCTCAAGAAGTTGTTTCGGGTGAGGCCAAAAGTGACGGGAAAACCCAAGGTTAAAAATATTTGTGGAATTTCATTTGTGTTCAGTCTGCGCGGAAATATTAGGTTAGTTTCCAAGTGAGATGGTGTATACGTGCTCCTTTGTCGAGTTTTGTTGTAGTAGAAACCTGGATGGCATGCGATGCAGAAGACTGTGGATTTCAAATGCTAAATGATGACGAGATTGTGACTTCCGCGCAAGAAGAATCCGACTCTGTCGACGATAAAACGAATGAAGACGAGGACAACAATAAATACGCTTTAGAGACAGTTATGGAGTGGTACGAACTACAATCAGAGTGCTCTCCTACTCAACTACAGCTGCTCAAGAGAATCAGAGACCTTTCAGCGGGGGAAAAAAATCCAAGGAGCACAATGGTACAGCAAAAAATAAGTGATTATTTTCCACAATAAAGGTGAAATTGCGACATTTTGCACCTATTTTGCTTTTTCTTCAAGCACGTTTCCCGCATGTGATGATTTTCAATATTCGTTTTGTGTCCGGTTTCATGTACTGCATGGATCACTTTCGGTTATCCGAACAATCGCGTATCCGAACGGTGTCCGGTCCCAATCGATTCGGATAAACGACGTTCTACTGTATATATATAGGGAAAGTGTGAACAAATAGTAGGAATTGAAAAATATGTAATATATATATATATATATATATATATATATATATATACAAAATATAATAAGAATTCTTTCTCGTGTAAAATATATAATTATATCATACGAAGGGGTACCTAACATTCCAGAGTTTAGCCGAGTACTGTCGCTGAAGAAAGTAAGGACTCCTTTCAGAAGACTTCACAGTGGCAACTGTTTTGTGTTATCGTCATTTTTACAATGGCTAATTTTAGTGAACAGCGAGTGGCGGTGAAATTCTGTATTTTTGCTCGGAACAAGTGAAATTGAAACTCTTGAAATGCTAAAAATGGCTTATAAGGACGATGCTACGGGCAAATTAAAGTGCTTCAGTGGTTTTCCCGTTTCAAAAACGGTAAAGTGTCAGTTGATTACAAACCTTGTTCTGGTCACCCTTCCTTTGCCGAAAAACATAAAAATTTTGAAAAATTTCGTGGAATCCTCAAGTATTGACGACGTGACCATTGAAGAAATATTGGAACTGTTGGGAGTGACTTGGAATTCATTTCAATGAATTTTGACAATGCCCAACGACGATTCTTGATCAAAAGGGGTATGACTCATATTACTCACCCACCATACTCACCCGCCTTTGCTCCATGCGTCTTTTTTGTTTCCTCGAATGAAAATGGACATGGAAGGAAATCGTTTTGCTGATGTTATTAAAATGAAGGGATAAAAACTATGGAGATGCTGCCAAGCATCGCAAAAGATGAATTTGAACAATGTTTTGAAAAATGGGATAAAAGATTAGATTAGCGTATTCGTGCAAGTGAAGAGAATTTAGAAAGGAGGTTAAGGTTTGTGCTTAAAAACTAAGTAAAAAAGTTTTAAAAATAAGTTATGTTTCTTTCGGATATACCTCCTCTTATACTAATTACATAAATTATTTTTTACAAATTTGAAATCAACTTTTGCAATCTAAAGTCAGTCTAGGTAAAAAAAAGAACAATTTCTTTTGAAAGATTTTATTTAAAAGGTTATTACACTACAATATATTGACCTAAAATTGCGTGTCATTTTTATTTAAATAGTTCGATTACTTTGTACATTGCATTTTAAAAACTATTTTTTAAAGTAATAAATACTAAAAATTATATGACTTTATTTGGAAAAATATCATTTTTGTAAATAAATATGCTCCCTTTTACTTGTTTTAAAAACATATATTTTTAAAATATAAAAAATAAAAATTATTAATTGGATAAATTACAGCTCAATTACAGTTTATTTAGGAAACTAAACCTCGAAATAATAAAATGAATAGGTAAAAGAAAAAACCTACAATGACCACTAGATAGATGTTTTGAAATTTATTTCTAAAATTATACAAATAAATTTAAATACACATAGGGTATCCAAAAAGTATGACAACATTGTCAAAAAATTAATGAAAAGTAAACAAATATGTTCGCTTGCTGCTTTTTGTGTTCCACAAAGAAAAGATTAAAATTTCTGTTTAATGAAATGCACACTAGATGGAGCAATATTCACGTTTTACAACATTCTCGTTACAAAATGGCCTCGCGCTAAGAACGAACTAATGTTGTCGAAGGGTTCATCGAATTTAAATCTGAAACATATGCGCAGTGTAAATGAGGCATCATTGCTCTAGAGTTTGGAAACGAGAAAAAGATTCACGGGATTGCATTGAACGAGGAAGTCCAATACCGCGGCCACCTAGATTTCAAGACGAAACACCTTTGGACTTTACCTTGTAGGGATACGTGAAAAACATTGCTTACCAATCTCCTATTCATAACACTGATAAATTGAAAAGTCGAGTTTCAGCGGCTAATCAGAATGTTGAACAAGAAATGCTTCATAGAACGTGGCCAAAAATTTTGTATAGGCTCGATGTTTTAAGAGAACATTGAAATCCTTCAATAAAATATTGTAAAAAAAAACTTTGGTACCTTCTTTATAGAACATAAAAAATAGTAAATATCTTTACTTGTTTATTTGTAATTAATATTTGAAAGTGTAGCCATATATACGTATATACTTTTCGACACCCGGTATATTGAGTGGCCGTGGTAGCCTACTGGTCAAGGTAACGGACTCGTGGCTGGCGTGTCATGAGTTCGAGCCCAGTACCACTGAAGACTCGCCATGTTGGGGAGCGATGCACGTTAAATTTACCGAGATCTCAAACGTCTTCCCGTTGGTGTGATGTGATAGTTAGGAGAGGGTGCCATCTTAGGTGTCGTCCTTGTCACTTGACCATGGTTCAAAATTACGAGGTCCGTCGCCAAAAGCCCTCATGCAGTTGAACAGTGTGACGTTAATATTCACTCACCCGATATATTCAAACAGTACTTTTTGTATATTACTCATCCCCCAATATGAGAAATGGTATCTATTGTTAGAAAAGTGATCTTTCATATGAAAAAGAAAACTTCTAGGTCGGGGATGGTCAACCTCTTAGGAAGAGTACCACTATTTGATAAAAAATAATTAAACGTGCCTGTTCCAACTTTTAAAACAAACAAATGTGGAAAGTAAAAAAATGTTACTTATAAGCTTAATATGGGAATTTTACGCAAATAGCACATTTTTTTACTGAAAGTCTATGTAGCCGAAATTTAAAATAAATATAATAAATAAGACGGAGGTGCTAACTTAGGTTTTATTATTAATAAACCTCTTTCAAATCAATCATTTAGGCTAGGTATAAAATAAAAATGAGTTACTTAAATCATTTAATTCAAAATATATCATTATTAAACGCTCAATACTTACTTAATATGGCTTTTGAATTACTCCTTTTTTATCGAGTTATCTATAGTAAGATTGCTAACAAAATTAGATTATTATAGGTGCACATCGGCTATAGTTATCAGTGATATTTATTTTATTTTATGTTTCATAGCAGAAAGCATTTATTAACAAACATATTTTGATTTAAATTTTGAGATTTGTTTTTGTCTGAGACAACTCCACTTCAATAAAATTGTAGAAAATATTTTTTTATTATTGTTTATTCAAATTTTTTAAAAATTTTCTGTTAGTCTTCGCATGCTACTGTTATAACTCCACCGTGTCACCACGTGGAATGCGTGCCGCGTGCTGTCCACCCTTGGTCTAGGTCTTAAGAAGTACTGAAAATGAAATAAAATATCATGGATTCGGGATAAAATATATATATCTAAGCAGTAATCCTTTAAATTAATTTAAAATATCATTACTTTTAAAGAATCTCTGAAAATGATTTTGTCAGAATTTTAAAAGACAACTTAATTAATTTTGATATTACAATTATTATTTTGAAAAAATATTTTAATTAAGAATAAAATAACAAATAACAGTAAAACCAATTTATTAATTCAATTGAATTTTAAATTATCAAGCGAGTAAATAAATGTCAAATGATTTGGATGTATTTAAATGATAGAAAAGTTTTTTGGATGAAGTTTTAAAATTCTTCTCTAAAAATTTATTTTTCAAATAAAGGTATTCATCAACTGAAAATAAATGTGTGAAAACAACAAAGATTTGTCATTATTTCAATTGGAAAAGTCTAAATAGATAAATAAATAATCTGAATTAGTAAAGAGAAAATAAATTAAAAAATTCGTTTCCGAACATCTTTACTTTAACTGAAAAATTAAGTTACCTTGAAGTTTCTGATGAATAAATAAGAATTAAGAAGGGATGGTAATTCAGTTTGGATTTCTAAATTATTTAAAAAAATTGTAATTCTTATTATACTTTTTTTTCAATGTAAGAAAAACTTTTTTCGTAATTGTGATAACTACTTTTATTTGGCTTCGCTTATTTTTATTTTTCAAATAGAATATTAATAATCTACTAATTCAAGTCGAACAGCTTTTTCCCCCTTTTTTTTTCTCGATAGTGCACATGCTACTTGGAGAATCTTATCTAAGATCAAGTGTATATTTTCTTTCTGACGCATTAAAAAGATAATATGTATTCCTTAAAACAATATATGTATGTAATAATTCCCAGTAACATAATCCTTTTTCATAACTTTTAACTACCAATGGTCCATCCCTTCAGGACCAACGTTTTAGTAATAAGTTAATCCGCCGCCTAACGAGAGTCTTTTAAACTACATCCATCCACCCACACAGATCACGTGATTTAAGCTGCCTATATATACCGAGACTCCTGGAGACCGCGCCCTCTTTCGTTTCTGTATTTGTCTACTTCAACATGTAGTCCGCTGCAGCTTGTTTTGTGCTTTATCTTGTGTTTGTGTTATGTGTGTTTATTTGTGAATCCGTCTATGTGTCTTCATGTTCAGTGTACAATAAACAAGATTAACCTCAGGACTGCCTCATCAATCTCATTTAAAGAAATCCATTCCATCGGCCACGTCTATTTCATTAGTCGGCAGGATTCGAACCTGCGCGGGAAAAAAATTACTTGCCACGCCCTGACGGGATTACAACAAGAACAACGTTCAACATGCGGTGATTCCCCGTTTTCATACTCCGTCTACAGAAAATATTTCCCATTTGAGTTTCGTCTGAAAATCTTAATGTTCATAATCTGCAATAATATGCACCAGAAAGAAAAAAATCTGTGGATTTGCTCATTCATCATAAATATGTGAAAAAGAAGAAGAAAAAAAAATCATTTTCAATCTATATTTTCAAAGTGCGCTAGATTGTGAAAAAAAGAAAACGTTTTTATCTTCAATGTGTTGAAAGCCAGATTTGATTATATTTCCTTTTAAGTGCGACAAGTATTTGTTTTGAAACGTAAAGGTTAAATGATGCGCTCAGCGATTTTTGATTAGTGTGTTTGAAGATTGCATCAATACAATAAACCGTGCATTTTTCTTCTGACATTTGAAATTATCTGGGAGTTCTAAATTGATTATATATTTTTCCTCATTCGTTATTAATAATTTATTTTAAAATGTTTAAGAAATATTTTGTTATTAGTATGCGTAATAATTTGAAAGCAAATTTAATAATCTATTTTGATTCAGAATCTTGCAATGATTTTAATTTATGGTTTAGATATTTTGAAAATATTTAAGTTTTAAAGTTTTCCATATGAAATGTGTAGTATGGGTAGTGGTACCAATATAATTTTTTTCATTTAAAGCCTGGTCTTACCCAGCATTTTTTTATTATAAGCCGGGTCTTACCCCGCAATTTTTTTTGTGTCTGGTTTTACCCCAGAGTTTCTTTTAATATTATGGGTCATACCCCCATCGTTTATTTTTTAAAAATTATTCTTTGGTCCCTACCACCATTGTACTGTTTTTTGGTTTATTCTGATGTTTTTTTTTCAATATTGTGTAACAAATTTTTATTTTTCGATTGCATTTAAATTAATTGATTGGGCAGTGAACTCCACGTAAATATTATTGTAAATGTTGTTATAAACTTACCATTTTGTGTGTGTGAAAACGTTTCCAGGAATCTCGGTTTTACCTTTTTGAAATTTCGGATTAAATTTACTTAATGCTATGTTTTGTTTTGAAATTAAACTGCATATATTTCATAATGATTATTTTTGAATTTGATATTTAGCATGAGAATTGATAACTTTACAGTGTTTTACTCAATCAATACCAAATATTTGATATTTTTATTTTGAGAATTTTATGTTGAGATACACTATTTGATATATATTTAATGTGGTTTAAAAATTTTTTGGTTACTATTAGATTTACTCTTTATTAGAATGATACAATTTATTTGATATGAAAGTCAACAACTTTAATGTGTTTGAAATAATAATGGTTTTGTGAGCACTTAGGCTGAGAAAATATTATAAATAAATAAAAATAAATATGCAAATGTTTACATTTAGAAGAAAGAATAAATAATAAGGGTTTTGTAAGGATTGTGCATAGTGAGTACCTCAAGGGAATACACCTTTGATTGTCAATATACTATTGCCTCCAAACTCGTACCCTTTGTCTTAGTAAAATTAATACATAAAATAAAGTTATAAATAGTTTTTAAAAAAGTCTCTTCGGTCGACTTGCAATTTCCAGACTTAGGATATTTGTTTTTGAAGTTATTGTGCAACTTTACACGATAAGAAGTAAAACTTGTCTTAAAGATTGTGCAAGGCGTGGGTCATCCTAATTTGTTTCTTTTCAGCCTCTTTCCACCCTCAGTGCTCTTATATGCAATTTTAGATCTGTTTAAAAAAAAAAAAAAAAGTTTATATTTTAATTTTTTTCTGTGTTTTAAAAATGTATTTTTGTGAATTCATATTAGAAATGTGGCACATAACTATTTCATAACCATCATCTCCATGCAGTATTTGCGACAGACAATTCTTTCACATACCAGTGTCTTTTAAAACCCAATATTGTGATAACTTCCATTTCAATATATGGCTCACCTTTAAACTCTGCGTCCAGTGCATAGGGAAGCCTATTGGTGTTCCACATGTTCCAAACGAGGTACAACATCCTTCTACTGAGGCCTCTGGCCTAGCATATTTACAGCTTCAAGTGTCCGGACACGTCTCAACCTTGCCAAGTCTAGCTAACTTGGGCAGGGCAACTACTTCACAAACTAAACTAAGGAAGAACTAACTTCATTTGTTTCAACTAATACTTTTACAGGATCTGTGTCATTTACAATTATTTTTAATATTTGTTTTCTGTTTTCATTTTCTTTTAAGTATTTAATAATCTTATTTTGATATTTTTGTATTGTACAATTTTATATTTATAATATACTTATGCGCATATTTGTTTCATACTATTATAACCACATATTCTCCTTGTTCCAAATCATTTTCATGTGTTAAAGTGAAGGGAAATTTAAAAATAAATATTAATCTAAATTTAAATTTTAAAATTAATATCTCTGTAGGAGACGGGTGTGTACTAAGGGCCCCAGCGCACACACGTGTCTTGCGGAGGGGGGAAATGTAATAATTCCCAGTAACATAATCCTTTTTCATAACTTTTAACTACCAATGGTCCATCCCTTCAGGACCAACGTTTTAGTAATAAGTTAATCCGCCGCCTAACGAGAGTCTTTTAAACTACACCTATCCACCCACTCAGATCATGTGATTTGAGAAGCCTTTAAATACCGAGATTCCTGGGGACCAATCCCTCTTTCGCTTCTGTATTTTTATCTTGACTTACTAAATTTTAAAATTAATACTCTGTAGGATACGGGTGTGTACTAAGGGCCCCAGCGCACACACGTGTCTTGCGGAGGGGGGAAATGTAATAATTCCCAGTAACATAATCCTTTTTCATAACTTTTAACTACCAATGGTCCATCCCTTCAGGACCAACGTTTTAGTAATAAGTTAATCCGCCGCCTAACGAGAGTCTTTTAAACTACATCCATCCACCCACACAGATCACGTGATTTAAGCTGCCTATATATACCGAGACTCCTGGAGACCGCGCCCTCTTTCGTTTCTGTATTTGTCTACTTCAACATGTAGTCCGCTGCAGCTTGTTTTGTGCTTTATCTTGTGTTTGTGTTATGTGTGTTTATTTGTGAATCCGTCTATGTGTCTTCATGTTCAGTGTACAATAAACAAGATTAACCTCAGGACTGCCTCATCAATCTCATTTAAAGAAATCCATTCCATCGGCCACGTCTATTTCATGTATATTTTTTTTTCGAAAACTCTTACGAATAGGCTGAAAATTAAAAGAAAACAGCTCTCTTAAGCTATATGAATTTAAGATATTTAGGTTCTTTTAATTTTTAAGTGAAGCAGAAACAATTCAATTTTCAGAATATTCGTAAGAGTATTCGAAAAAGAATATACAGATATTTTTTAAGTAATACAAATTATCTTTTTAATGCATCAGTTTTGCGCCATTAAGACACATGCATTTTAGAAGCACACACACACATATATATATATGTAATGACTTCTTCTAACTCTAACTTTACCCTGTTAAATTATTTCCTAATTCTTTGGCACAAGACCGTTATTATCTTAATCTTAATCTAATTGTTCGCGCGCATTTTCATCCAATCACGACTCCTGTTACAAAAGAGTCGTACGACTTTCACCGCAAGTCTAAAAATTCGGAGCAGACGGTTACGCTCTCTCTTGTCTTTTGTCTGTTTTCATCATGTAACTGCCTGCAACTAGCGTTTGTGTATTTTTGTTGTGTGTGTATGTTTCTTCGTGATTACGTCCATATATGTGTCTACATGTTCAGTGTTTAATAAAGAAGAATAGCTATCCCCCAAGACTGCCTCCTCCACATAATATTAAAAATGCAACATCAATCGTAAAGAATAGTAATCTTATAAAGAAAAACCAACACCGGCCACGCTACAAAAATCCTTTACTAAATTCGTCATCACCCAAATTCGAGAGAGAGAGACAGAATTCACTATATATATATATATATATAACAACTCACCAAGATTTTCACGTGATTTTTAATTATTATGTGGATTTTGTAGTCGTCTTTTAACAGACGAGAAGGCTTGATGATATTTTTATATCTTCATTTATTATTAAGGGGTAAAACACACTCACACAAAAACATCGAACAAATGACGACGGACTAAAGTTAGCGTAATATTATCCATACAAATAGTGGCCGGCAAACTTTCCTTGAAATCAAAATTAATAAGCAAAGCGGAAACCGGAAGTTCCAAAACTCACATGACTTTTGAGGGCGTCTCTTCTGATTGGTCCAAATAATCGGATGACATGGCTTATATAATAACTACTCTAAATTCGTGATGGCTAAATAATTTTCAAGTGTTTAAAGTTATAGTTACTCCTGTAAGGCGGGTAGCTAACAATTGATTATTTAAGCGAAGTCCTAGAGCAAAGGTCTTCAAACTGTGTTCCACGGAACCCTGGGGCTCTACAAGGCATGTCCAGGGGCTCCATGAGTTACAATAAAAAATTTAAAAAAATTATAAATGTGCGTGCAAAATAGATTCAAGTTCTCTACGAAGTTTATATAACCACAAGTATCTAAAACTCAACCTAGTCGTATTAAGAAACTGAAAATTTATTTATACAGTACTTTATTTGCAATACTTTTTAAACTTTTATTGTAATATAATAAAATAATTTTAAAACGTTTTTTTATATCTGCCAAAATTTTATTGTTTACTATCTCCAGGTTTCACGAAATAATCTTACACTCGTTAGTATAATGTTTTGCAAAACTAAATAGTTTTCTAATGGAAAATGCATCTTTTTAATTTCTGAAAAAATACACTTATAATGAAGGAAAGACATATCAACATATCAAAGAATTATCAACATATCAACAGATTCGTCGGCAAAATCTAAAGTTCAAGAAAGAAACAACTTGTCAACAATCTAATCAAGAAATAACAACTTGTGAATTTTAATTTACAAGTTCATGCAAAATACTCAGGACTTCTCTCACAGCTATAAATATTTTAATGTCATTCAGAACCATGTATTTAAACGAAAAACATTTCTCAATGGGAGTGGCTATGAAAACGGAATTTAAAAACAAATTAAACTCGGAATAAGACATGCGATCCGCAGGCAATTTTAATAGAACTATACTTCGACAGTTTTTGTAAAAAAAAAAATGATATCCCAGTTACTAAATATAGCATATGGGTAGGTGACACTTGGATCACAAATTAGTGTTATTAAAGATTAAATTTTATTAAAATTAGATAAAAAATAAATTTTTTTTTCAAATCTACTTTAAATATTACTTTAGGTTTTCACTTTTTTAAGTGGGAGCAAAATCGTACTGTCACCTTCATGGGGGCTCAAAGCTTAGACTAACGACAGGCGTAGATCTATCCCGCTGCCATGATGAATTTCGTGGGCCTCCATCTGACTACGTCAGACAGGTGGCATAAGTAACAACAACGACTTTTTTAAGTGAAGAATGGGGTTCCACGAAAACACTTACTGTTCTAAGGTTTCCGGGAGTCGAAAAAGATTGAAGCCTCTATCTTAGAGGTTTCAAGACCATTAAAATTCAAAAAAAAAACTTTTAAGGTGAAACAAACTTGAATTATTACATACACACTCATGTTTATAAATTAAGAATAATACCAGATCCGAGAAAATAAAGGTTCAGAAACAAAACAAGCGGGACTTATTCATTAAGCTCATTTATTAAACAATAGACAAAGAACAAAAATTATGTATGTGTGATACCATTAATAAAAACAACGATCATTTTTGACCCTGGAACGATTACAATTACAACTCTTTACAAAAACTTCATATTATACGGTTGGTATAATATTAATACATTGTATGTCTCCCATGTGATGAAATACAGTCCGTACAACACCAACACATGCTGAATATCAAATTATCTAGCTGATCTTGGGGAAGATTACTCCACTCAGCAAGCAATGCTCTCCGAAATTCCGGTATAGCCGCGGTAGCCAAGTGGTCAAGGCATCGGATCATGGCTAACTTGTCATGAGTTCGAGCCCAGTACCACTGAAGACCCACCGCCGTGTAGGGGAGCGATGCACGTTAAATCTGTCGAGAGCTCAAACGTCCTCCCGTTGGTGTGGTGTGATAGTTAGGAGAGGGAGGTGTCAGCTCAGGTGTCGCCCGCGGTTCAAAATTCCGCGGTCCGTCGCCAAAAGCCCCCGTGTAGCTAGCTGAACAGTGCGACGTTAATATTCACTCACTCACCGAAGTTCCGGTGCAGATATAGGACGTAATTGAAAGACTGAAACTCTTTGGCCAAGCATGTTCCATACATCTCAGCTAGGTGCAAATGGTGACCATTCTATTGGAGTAATGAACTCAGATTGAAGGCATTCGCTTACGATGTTTGCTTGATGAAGACGGACGTTGTGTCATCCATAAACACAAATTCTGTGTCCATGGCACAACTAAATAAACGTAAATGTTGTTTCAGAATGATGTCCCTATAATTTTGGCCAGTCATTGTTCCGATTTGAACATGCACATCTATTCTGGAGCGCAGTAAAATTCCCTCAATGAGCAGTCTTACACCACATTAACCGTTCAGTAAGTTATATGTTGCCTTGGAGGTGATTGGGTACCTAACGTTCTCCAAAATCCGACTTGAATCAGACATCGAGCTAAACCTAGACTCGTCGGAAGTATTTTAATAATAAATCTAGTATTGTAATAATAAATCTAGTTATTTTTCTCATGGACTTAGAGGAGATCACGTTCTCTGCTTGAGTATTAATCAAATGTACATAACATGTGTATATTTTTTTTCCAAAATCTTATTTCTGTGGTTATACTTTCAAATACTTTTAATAGGATTTGTATATAACAACAGAAGTATTACTCCGGTAAGAGGCCATTTTATTCTTAAAATAACTCAAAACACTGCAATGAGTGTAAATTTTTTTCTTGATCTTGAGCTTGATCTCTAAAGTAGACATCTTAAAAGCAAAACTGGTTAAAAAAATTTTTAAACAAAAATAACTGGAAGCTATTAGCTTCGAAAAATAATTAAATTCATGTTATTCGGGCCACATCATTTGATGTTCCGTGGGATTTAAATGTAGCTTTAAAATCTCTCTCCTCCTCTTTTAGCTTTATAAAAAGTTTTGGAATTTTTGTGTTAAGAAACTTGTTTACTTTAATGATTCTTATAATAGTTTTGTAACGTTATATTAACGTCGTGAGTTATGTTAAAGTCCTAGTATAAAGCAACACTAGGGTATAAAGCTACTGGCGACGGACCTCTAATTTTGAACCTCAGTCGAGTGATGAGGACGATATTTGAACTGTCACTCCTTCTGCTAACTACACACCACATCAATGGAAGGACATTGAGCTTCACAGATTTAACATGTATCGGCCTCCTCTACACGGTGGGTCTTCGATGGCACCAGAACTCGAACCGTGACATCCCTGCCACAAGTTTGTGATCATAACCACAAGCCTACCGTGGCCACAGCCCTCTCCCTAAGCCCTCTTCGGAGGTAAAGCTTAAGAAAAATATAAGAATGTCTTACTTTTTGGAATTCTATTTTTTAGGTAAGTCAAAAATTCTTAAATTCATTCTTATAGTTTATTTTTACGCTTTATACATTTTTATTCACACACTTTAAAAGAAATAGTTTTTTTTACTACTGATATAAGAATACGCATAGAAAATTCTAAGTAAAGGTACCTTATCTTTCAATAGAACAGCACTCTTATTTACATTATAAAGTTGCCGCTGAATATTCACTGGTAAAGGGGGTCGATGGTGGCTGTCGTGGCTGTAAGTCCTCCTGTTGGGATGGTGTCACAGTTTAGAGAGGGAGGTGATAGCTCAAATGTCACTCTTGTCACTTGATCGATACAGAAGTACGAAGTCCGTCGCCAATAGCCCTCGTGCTGCTTTAATAATGCGACATTAATATAACACTCACGCTGGCTTAAGCCATTATACAGCAGATTAAATTATTCCTTTTCCTTCCTTCAGAAATGGTTTTGAAATCAAAAAATTATTTGAAAATGTACAGCTATTGCCCGAAACTGTCTTTGGTGATAAAGCTTTAAAATTTATAATATCTTTCTATTCGCAATCATAATATTTTGTGCAAGTATGCTAAACATTCTAAAATTCATTCTTAAAGTTTATTCTTTTTTTTTTCATTTATTATTATTCTTATGCTTTAAGAAAAATTAAATTTTTTTTTACAACTAATATGAGAATAACGCATAAAAAAACCTAAATAATAGTACCCTAACTTTCAATCCAATAGCACTCATTTCCATTATAACGAAAATTAAATTTTTCCTCTTCTTTCCGAATTGATTTCCGAATCAAAATATTATTTTTACCTGTTACCCCTACCCTGTTTTATTGCAAAATGCAAACTTCCCCAATTTTTCAAAATCTGATGAATTGATATTCACAAAAAGAGATATTTTAAGACTTTAAGTGGCAGGGAATAATAAAAGGATTTCCATTTTGAAACAAAATATTTTTTGCTCGAAACAAAATATTTCAGGAACCTATGAATAATCCAAAGACAAATTTGTTATCTTAGCTATTAAAACCGTGGATCATTTTAAATGTTTTTCTTAATCTATTTAAATGTTCCTCCTCTTATCAATAAATCTCAAGATATTTTATTGATTTTTGGAAGTTAAATATCACACACACACACACATATATATACGAGGGTGAGTCGGAAAATAAGTTTCCTCTGTCGACTGTGGTCAGAGCTGTGTATGAAAATCAAAACATAGAATGAGAAACTAAAGATAAGACCTAACTTTATTTTTTCACAAAAGAACCAAGTGCATTGAAACATTTGTTATACCACTTGATTAGCTTCAAAAAGGCCTCAAGGAAAAACTTTGGGCTTTGAATAAGGAAGAAGCGTTTAACGGCTTGTTTGACTTGCGTTGCTTCCAAAGCGCTTTCAGGCGAAATTCTTCTTCAAAGCCGGAAACAGATTAAAGTCACTTGGTGTAAGATCAGGACTGTATGGAGTATGGTGTAGGTACTCCCTACCAAGAGTTGCAATATGTTGCCGTCGCCGAGTGGGGTCCCGCATTGTCATCCAACAGCAAAACTCCAGATTTTAGAAGCCCAGCCCACTTTTTCCGAATCGCCTCTTTCAATTTCGACAGGGTGTCACAACACCGCGTAGCATTGATTGTTTCAATCTCTAAAAATTCCACGCAGAAGTAAATGCTTCTTCCGTTTGCAAAGCCCTGAATTTTCCCGATGTTTTTTTTTTTTTGACGCTTATCATGAGATATGATAAATGTTTCAATGTACGTGGCACTTATGTGGAAAAATTAAGTTACGTCTTATCTTTAATGTCTCATTCTATGCTTTAACTTTCATACTCAACTCTGAACACAGTTGACAAGGGGGAACTTATTTTCCGACTCACCCTCGTATATATATAAATGTAATAATCCCAGTGATATAATCCTTTTAAATATCTTTTAATTACCCATGGTTCATCCCTTCAGGACCTACGTTTTAGTAATAAGTTTTCCAGCCGCCTGACGAGAGTATTTTGAACCACATCTATCCACCCACTCAGATCATGTGATGTAAGCAACCTATAAATACTGAGATTTCTGTAGACCGATCTCTTGTCTTTTGTCTTTGTCTTCCGTCATGTAATCGGCTGCAGCTTAGTTTGTGTTTTGTGTCTCTTGTCTGCTTTTTGTTATGTGAAACGCTATATGTTACTGTTTAATAAACTGATCTTACTATTTCAAAAGACTGCCTCGTCAATGCCATCAAATATAGTGATCATATTAGGAAATCCATTCCAACGGCCGACTACATCACATATATATGATAATTCCTTTTAATTTCATTCTAGACAGTATTTTAATTTGTAATGGTCCTGGTCTTCAAGACTCGCGCGTAAATGATTAGCTAGATTACCCGCATGATGGGATTATTGTAACCAAATCTCTTGAAAGTTAATAGCTTGCATTTCTAAAAGTAATACTACATCAGAATCTATCGAACGATATCTTTCCACCAATCATAGTCTCCATCCAGGGGCGGATTAAGCGGGTGTCGGACCTGGCTGCCACCAGGGGCCCCCAAAGCCAACGGGGGCCCCAAACTTGACATATTCCATTAATAAATTCAACATGCAACAAAAAGATATGAACCGATATTGCAAACCGTATTTGAGTCGTGTAGCAGACCTAGTCATCATTTTTCGGTATATCTGAATTGTTGCAATCTGTAAAAAATTTTCGCTTGCGTTTTTTTTCTTTTTGCCTAAATTTTATTTCAAACGAATTAATACTTTTTAAGTCACAAGTCAAACAAGTTCGGTTTTAGTCCACAGCCGTGTTTAATTACTCTTGGGTACATTTTACACTGTTGGAAAAAAAATCCCAACACCAAGAAAAAACACACCCTGTAGAGCATGATGGGTTACAACAGGGAATGAGGAAACAAGTTATCTTATTGGAAAAAACCCCTTGAATGATATTTATAAATCGTAGTACAACAGTTTTAATCAATAGATTGACGTACAAGTTTGCTGTCAGGATATGTGAATTAACCTCAAGAGGGCTCCTACAATCAAAGAAAATTGCTAGTGCCAGACAATAACTGTAGGTGCAGACCCAGTGTATCTTAGTGGCAGAAAGAGTGTTTGCAGGCACTGACCTGGCTTTCTTCTAATCAATATACAGTCATCACTGCAGTGGAGTAACATACATCCCTCAACTCCCACATCGGGGGGGAGGGGGCAGAATTCTAAGATCCCAAAGCCTGAATGACATCAACTATGGCTTGGGGCCCGATACCTGACTTTGCAGGAGGCTCCTAATATTCTCCGTTACGCCACTGCATCACTGGCACCAAGATAGAAACAGCTTTGATCGGAGAACACAACAGAACACAGATCGGAGAACACAGAAGTCAATGATTTAGAGCTAATGGTTTGAACGCTACAGAGCGCCTGGCTGGGAGTTATTTCTCCAAAGACTGATTTGTTACAGTTCATTGTCATTATGGTGCCGGAACAAGCTGTAATTTCTACTGTAGATGCACTACGTTTCCCAGCCATGTGGTGAATACTGCGGTCTCCTCTGTCAGTGGTGATCCGTGCGAGGTTGAACCATAGTTTTCGTAAGGTAGTGCCTTCCAGGGTCACTGCGGCCAAAAATCAGGCACAGTGGATATATTCCTTCTGAGTCTTTCTGTAATATCGAGGAAAGGAAACCCCTATTTCTTTTTGCTCAAAAATACTACCTCGTTCAAACTCAGATAGATGTTGATAAGGTCTTCTTCGTCATCTTTAAATCATTTTGAACGCCACTACGTCAAATCTCAGCGAAAAATAACACTCACGAACTTTATAGTGAGTATTTAAAGTACTCTTGATTATCATCCTCCAAGTGGCGCGACTAGCGCTACACTTATGCGACTAACGAGAAATTTGAACACTGGCGGAGCTAGATCTGAGTGGACCCTGCATTAAAATTCCTTCTGGGCCTTTTTTAGGTATAAGAGCCTTGCCAATAGGACCGTAGTTACACATGTTGCATCTGAAGTGGTGGTAGCTACGCTTCTGAATTTGAATTAAAGTCATCTTTCACATGCATAAACACGCCTACCAAATTTCGTCGATAGTACACGAATTCTTCTTTGTGTTGGGATTTTAATTTCCACATCAGTGTATTTTACTAATGAAATAAAATGATGTTACGTGATGAAAGATATTTCTAGTCCAAAGCAAATTATTTCGTTAGTTGAATTTAGGGCTTAATAGCAAGATAAAGATTAATAAAAGTCGTCTTGGCTGAAATCCGTGATACAAATGAGGGGGAAAAACCACAACACTGGAGGCCGCTTCCCTTTTGAAACAGATCCCCATCTGTTTCCTTAATGACCATGTTTGGGAATACCATACTTTAGGAAATAAATGCTACTAGCAAATCATTGCAATACGTTGAGTGTAAATAATTAAAAGGATCTAGCCTACTAAAATCTCTAGAAAATTATATTCAAAATTTCAGAAATGAATTTGGAAGGATAGAACAAGGAGCAACTGAATTATCTGGGCTCTCGTTTGAAGAGGAAGCTACACAAGCTCGGCGGCAGTAAAAGAAAAAAAAATTACTATTAGTGAAAGTAAAGTAGTCGGTTCTGAAATTTTGAAAAAAGGGAAAATTGTATAGAGAACTCATTTAATATCATATGCGATAGGGCAAGAGCAGAACTATCCCCAAGAACTGAGATTTATCAAGCTGTTATAGAACACTTTATTGTATTTTTGACGAGAGATTATAGCCTGAAATTAAAAAGAAAGCTACACAAAAATTAAAGGAAACTTACAAAGACGATTATGGATCTTTTAATTTTGACGTTATGAATTGGAACAAGAAATGAAAAGAAAGCAAAGATACAATGAAAAACCCCGCTAGAAATTTATGGAATTGCAAGAGAAATCCTAATATAGAAATACTTTAAAAATATTTTTAACATTACCGATATCAAATGCACATCAGTGAAAGATATTTTTCAATTTTAAAACGTGTTAAAAATAATTTAAGAAGTACTATGGGAGAAAAGTCAAATTAAACAATATGGCCATATTATATACAGAACAAAATATTTTGGACAAAATAAATATGGTAAAAATAATTAATGAATTTGCCAAAAAGAAATCAAGTTGTATAGCAAAACTGTAAGCTGAGTAAGGCTTTTAATTTTTTTATGTACAGTTATGATTTTTCTTAAGCCGTGAGTTTTATTATTAGCAATACATTTTATTTTGAGAATTTAAAGTATAAGAGTCTCTCACTGTTTTAGTTTTTCGACTCTTGAGCCGATGGGCCACAAACCTCTTACCGCCAGGGGCCCCCAACTACCGTAATCCGCCTCTGTCTCCATTCACGAAAGTCACGCGAATTCCTAAAGTTCCTGTTGCCGTTTCATATAAATATCGAAGCCTCTGGAAATCCCTCTCTTTTTGTCTCTCTGTCTTCAGCTGCAGCCCTTTTTTTTGTCTCTAGCCTGCTTTATGTGATGTCGAAACGCTAAGTGTTGTTCAGTAGTATTTATATGTTTGTGTGATCTTTAATAAATGTTGAATGCTATTTAAGATGTTTTCATATACGAAACGATTCCTCATCACTACAACAATCACAACATTGATGATGGAAATAATAAAATAGTCCACTCTCTCTCCTACATATACATAGCAGATGTCCAAAAAGTATGAGAATATATTCTGATAATAATTACAAAAAAACAAATAAAGATATTTATTTACAGTTTTTGTTCCATAAAGAAAACTTTAATGATTTTTTACAGTGCTTTATTGCACGATCTCAATGTGCGCATCCTTAGTTGCGCGCAACACATCGAGTCAATACGAGATTTCTAGCCACGTTTTATGAAGCATTGGAGATCAACAATCTGAACGGCCACTGTAATTCGATCTTTTATTTCACCAGTGTCACTAATTGAAGATTAGTAAACAATGTTTTTCACATTATCCACACAAGAAGTCCATCACATATCCCCATTTTATTTTAGATCATTTTCATTTTTCTGTTAAAATATAAGTTAAATCAATATATAAATAAACATATTAGAAATAATTAATTTTTCATTTGGAAAACATCGATTCTTCCGAAATTTAAAGAGAATTTATTTCTCAAAAGCTACATATGTATATATGTGAGTTGAGCTGTAGTTATTTCATTATTGTACTGTAAATTACCGACAATTTTGTCCCGTTAATTTCCCTGAAATTGCATTCTATGTTTTAAGCTAAAAAAGGAAAAATTTCCTTTTTTAACAATTTAGCTGTCATGTTTTAATTAATTAAATTTAAAAATCCCTACATTATCACTTTTTTTTTAATAATAAATTGAATTTTAGTGACACAGTTTTGATTTTAGAATCCATGAACTCATACTGTAACCATTTTTTCTAATGATATTTTTTATTTCTTTTTCTAGCGAAAAAAATACCCGATGGAAAAAAGGTAAACGGTCAAAGTTTTTTTAGCGCGTTTTTCACGTAGTGGAACAAAAGCGCTATTAGGACGCAAATTTCGTCTTCGTTTTCGTTTCATATTTTGTCGTACCTTTTTCTCAGCCAATAAGCAACCAATCGACCTAGGGTTTTCGGCATTTGTGCCCTAGATGAGCCGAATCATATTTAAATTTTCCCATAGTTTTCCTGAATTTTCCTATTGTAAAATACAACATGTGAAAAACGCGCTAAAATTACTTGGCCATGCCAATGATTGATATCTTGTTTTATTTCCTTACCTGCATTACATCCTATTTTTCGTTATATCTTCCTCTAATAATTGGTAACAATATTAATTTTTTTTTTTATTTGCCGTTGCAAATAAAACACTTGAGCCCATATGTGTGCTCTGGTGAAGAATAATGTTAGAAAAATAATTTATTTTTAGAATTTTAATAAATCTGAACAACATCATATTCTATAGCATATTGTTTCCAAGAAAAAGTAATATTTCTCTCCAAGTCAAAAAAAATTAGAGACCACTCCCTTTTAAAAAAAAAATGATCGATTGCATTTAAAATGAATTTGAATTAACGCGATGTAAAGAAAAGGACCAAAACATATATAGAAGACGTAAATAAGAAGATTGCCACTAAGTTCTCTAGAGAGAGAGCTACGAAAGCACCTAGTAACAAAAAGCTTATTCTGCTCTTTTTAACGGTTCTTTTTGTGCTGACCTAGTTCCAGAAGGACGAAATTTCTCTTGGACACTCTATTATTAACAACCGAGGAAATTTTACTAAGTAGTGTCAGGGCAGGAAGGGGAAGCTTTTGCCATCTACATCAGAGAGATCCCGGAAATGGTCAATCTTGAATTCCGCTGAATGGTACTTTTGTTGTATTTACCCTTTCCGGTACGTGAATTTTAAACATAGTAACGTTGGTGTAAATAAGATGTACGTTAGCGACGTCTTCTAATGTATAAAATATGCAAAATAATTATGAGTTGCAGCAAAATTATCTGAGAATTCATGCATGAAATAAAATTGGAATAGAATGTTTATGTGTTTCTAATGATAATTTCCTTAAAATTGGAAACGGTGCCTTTAAGCTCAGTAAGTACAGAATAAGCCAACATTGCACGAGAAGTGTTTAAATAAAACTTTGTTTGATCATGTTTCACAATAATGTAATAAAATAAGGAAGCAATATGATAAAAATAATGTAATAAAGACATCATGTAATAAACCTCATTAAATAAAATAATAAATCTATATTTAAAGCATTCAACTTCACATGTTGGAAAGCACATACTATAATGTTAAACAAAAGTATTTAAAATAAAATCTCGTGTAAATTTAATATTTATTTACTACTCTCATGTAATTTGGAACTATTATTATAATATATATATAGAAGTAAACTAATATTTACATACATATATGGTTAAAGTATATTTGTATATTTTCAAAACCGGAATTTATCTTACTTCAGTTTTTAATTTCACTTAAATAAAAAAAGGTCTTAAGGGACTGTAAATAAAAATTTAGTGGCTTCTATGAAGAAATTAAACATCTATTTGTTTCTTGCTTGTGTGTTTCCTTTTTAAACTTTTTAGTATTTTTTTAATAATGAGCTTTGTTGTTTTAGTAAAAAATATTTCGATATATTCGTCCATTTCTCATACATAATCTAGTTTAAAGTCGTTATAGAGATATTTTTGTATAAAAGGAGTTTATTTAGTAGCGTTATACATATTTCAGAATAAAATGAAAAGCATAAAAGTTCTTTTATTTTTATAAAGAATACATTAATTTTAATTGATGTGTCAAAATGATGTATTTTTGAAGAAATATTTGGACGTTACCCAAAATATATGTAAGATATAGTTAGCACTAAACATTAAAGTGACTGTTGTAAATCTAAAATTATATTTGCATTAATATTTATTGTACAATAAACAAAAAATAATTTAAAAACGATTTTATAAAAAGAATTAGAGCTTCTTTTAATGAAGATAAATTTTACTTATTAGTTATTATATTCGAACTTTATAAAAAGCTCCTTTTTGTCGTTATTTTGCTTAAAAAAATATTTTTATTGATATATCCTCATTAAACCATTTAATATACTTGTAACTTATATCTGAAAAAGTGAGTATGAAAGTGTAATAAATTCAATTTCCTGCCATAACAAATACAAAAAAGTCACTAATTGGCTTATTATGTGTAATAATATCATAATACAATCACAAGAATGTTAGGTTCACATAAAAGACAGCAATAATAAAAGCAACATCACTGAGTTAATAATTTTGTTTTAAGACTTGTGAATCTGGCATTTTCCATAAAAAAAGTTAGTTCTAATGTTAAAATTCATGGATGATGTTTTTGTAAATAAACGTTCATTTTTCTAATTTAATGAAAGGAGTTATTTTCTTAATTTAAACTACTTTCTGTTGAGTTTGGTACTCAGAAATATGTTATTGAATATTTAAACACTAACAATTGAAGGAATTTAACACTTTTTATAAAGTGAACTCTTTTTAAATTTGGTACAGATTTCGGTGAAAACACTTGGTTTGCCCTAACAAAGAACTTCTCTTTCAAAAATTTAATTTCAAAACTCATCAAGACTGTTGTTTTAAAAATCAGTAATATGCAATAAACATCATGCTTTAAAAAATTTAGAACCTATATATTTTTAATCAACCATTTTTAAAAATAAAACAAATTAGAGAACTTTTTAAATGAAAGACTATTTAAACACAATGAGATTAAAAAAATATATCTTTAATAAACCTAAAGGGGAAAAGTCATGTATATGAAACCAGTACAAAAGAAAATCCTTAAAATAGCTGCTTAATGAAAGTCTTAATTAAATCTTAATCTTTCGAAAGAATGAAAGCTGGTAAACTTCAGTTGAAATTTATGACCGTATTTAAGCTCTTTCTGAAAATAGCCTCAAAAAATTGAAAAGAACTGAAGAGAAAAATCAGCTTTTCTTCTAATGAATAATACGTCCTTGATTCATTGCTGGCGGTCTTGACGTCATTCTGAAGAGTTTTTGATTAGATGTCTAGTTAGATACAGAATTGTCCACTAAACGTCGTCAGCGATTTGATTGTTCGTGTCCAATATTCATGTCACAGAGAAAAATATTGTCGTCTTTTTATTGATTTGTCTTATTCTCTCATGATACTTTTATTTCTAGGGAGTTTATGATGTAAGGTTTAAAGAATAATGGATTTTATTGTTGTGCGCGAAATTAATTGTGATATAATAAATTACCAAACGATTATTAATTTGTAAATGCCATTACATGGAATGATTATGCTTGAAAAGAATTCTCAATTAAATCGTGTTACAGATATCGATTATTGTTTTATTATTTTTCTTGTATAATGTGAAAACGATATTAAACTTAAGTTCGAAATTTTGTTTTATTTATTTCTATTTGAATATAAACCAATTGTTAGAATTTATTTTGAGAAAATAAATGAAAAATCAACAATAAAAATAATAAACCATTTAGATTTGATTAACAACTTTTTTTGGCACTTAGTGGTCGACCTATTTCGTTATTTCAAAAGACGTCACATAATGCCATGAGATATAGTCCCGTTCACTTTCGAACATAGTTATAAATACGATGCCAGCATTTGGCGATATTTTTTCAACTGGCGATGTCTTTTAGTTTGGCATAATTGGTCGACGGTATAACGTACCGTTTTTTTAAAGTGCTCGAATTTTTTTTTGTTAAAACTTAAATAAGCATAATTTATTTAACTAAACTTTAAAGCTTTTATGCTTATAATTTTTAAAATATTCCACTATATTTCTGTCCAAAAATTCTGATAAAAATCCTTAGCCGTAATTTCTTTTCTCACTGCACTCAGACATTTTAATAATAATTCTGAATAGTATAATTCGAACCTACTATGCTTTATATATATACAAACTAGCTGACCCGGCCCGGCGTTGCACAGGCTTTTACCGAGGGTATAACTTAATTCCCATGTTAATTTCCTCCTTTATTTCTGACGCCAGCACTTCTGTGTGGGTGTGACACGTACGATGTGAGTGCATGGCCCGTGAGTTCGTATCATGGCTTTCTCGTTTAATATTTTCCCTTCTCTTGACAAAATCAGCACTTCCAATATTATTTTTCGAAATTACTTTGACTTCTTTGTTTCTTTCCTCTCCGCTTACCCCGGGGTTGCACGGGCTTTTACCGAGTGAATAACTTATATACATATATATATATATATATATATATATATATATATATATATATATATATATATAATCCCCAGGGGAATTTCCTTTTTATCAGGTCGATAGCACTTATGTATGTGTATGCGCGCGATGTGAGTGATTTCTTTAACTATGTCATAAAAACTCCCTTTTTCGAAATTTGTTCTTAAGTTCATGAATAAGTTGGTGTGGTGTGGTGATTAGGAGAGATTGGTGAAAGGGGGGGGGCTCAGGTGTCGTCCTCATCACTTGACCGTGGCTTAAAATTTCGAAGTCCGTCGCCAAAAACTCTCGAATAAGTGAACAGTGCGAATTTATAAATCACTCACCCACTTTCCAATTCATTCGTTGCAGTTTTTTAGTCCTCGGAAACGAAAATGTAGCCTTTTTAAAAATAGTTGTATGTTGAAAAAAGACAGAAAAGTAGAAATTTTTCAAATTACAAAATTTTACTACTATTTTAAATCTTGAAGTAAAATTGTGAGGATTTTTTGAAATGTTCGACACATGGGAATAAAGTTTGATACAATTATCTTTTTTAAAGAAGGAATCATTAAACGACTGATTTAAGTATTTTGAGTTTTTTATTAAAATTTGTTCAAAAAAGTTTTTGGCTTTTTATTTTTTAAATCACTGATTTTATACAGATAAATATTTTAAATGAATCTCAGAAATGTATTGAATACAACATTCTTTCATCTTAATCTGACATCAATAATGATTTAATTTTGAAAATTATATAAAGAGAAAATGATGAAAATTGAAGCAAAAATAGCTTTTTCACTCGCCAAATTTGCTGAT
Source organism: Trichonephila clavata (assembly GCA_019973975.1). NCBI lineage: Eukaryota > Metazoa > Arthropoda > Arachnida > Araneae > Nephilidae > Trichonephila > Trichonephila clavata. Next base: position 184,434 of record BMAO01001122.1, on the reverse strand, counting down.
TTTCGCATGTTTAAATCAGAACTTTTTGCTGTAACCCTTAGTTAGATGTGAAGTTTCAGGTGAAACAGTTTAAAGCTATTTGGCGCGAAACCATTTTTCGATGCCAAGGCTTGGCCAACTGTAAAATCGCGTATTTTTTATTAAAATTTTTACTTCTTAGGGCTTAATTTTTAAGTTAATGCTTTCAAACTTCACATATTAATTTCGAAAACGAAGTACTTTTAAATAAAAAATGTACAAAAAATACTGTTTAGATTATTTCTTGCAATAACATTATTTTACGATAATTACAAATATTTTTTTTAAATCCGTAATTTTTAAGCAATTTTTTCAATCTTCGTACAGAAGTTTTATAACAATATTATACAAACGCAACAAAAGTTTTGTATGATAATCTTAATAAATAACGAAGTTATTCAATGTTAAGTTAAAAATTTCGACAATTTTTCGAAAAATCTTTTTAAAAAAGTTTTGGACATTTTATTTTTTAAATGACTGGTTCTAAAAGAAAAAGGCTTGAAGTTATTTAGTGTAGAATATCGTTTTCATAACACGAAAATAAATTTATACGCAACGATTTCGAAATAATTTTCATAAAAACGCATCAATTTTATGTATTTTTTTAAAAATCTTAAAAAATAGAAAATATTATTATTTTGCAAAAACAATTATTCTGTATCGTGGCAAAAGAAATAATCTTTCCGATTCTGTAATTATTTTTTGTCTGATTTAAAAAACAAAAATCGGATGGCTGTTTAAATAACGTCGAGAATACCGAAAAATTTCACCCTCTGTTCATTCACGACGCTAGGCGGGGAAAATAACGCTCAGGGTTAAGACAATTAAGCGTTTTAAGGTTTTTAATTAATATCTTTTTAACTAATTACAATATCGGAATGAAAAACAATTTACGTCCTATTCTGAGACCTACTGAATATACGCACAAAATTTCATAAGAATCGGCCACACCGTTTCGGAGGAGTTTGGTTACAAACACTGTGACACGAGAATTTTATATATTAGATATACACTGGTGTGCAAAAATTAAGGACGAGACGGTTTTTTCAATATAACTTTGTACAAAAGCATTCCAAATAAACACATTTAATACCGTAAGATCCCCAATACGTAAGGACATGAGTAATTTAAGCAACACTTACTAAAAGAGAAATCAGAGGGATAAAAAGAAGCTTTATTGAAAAAGTAGCATGGAGCGCAATGCGACTGAAGACCGAAACATCCCTGTGATGGGTGTCCAGCAAGAAATATCCGGTCTTTAGTAGGGGATATGATCTCCCCTGACTGCTAGGCAGGTTTCACAGCGTCTGCCCATGCTGAGAATGATGGTGTCAATGAGTTGTTGAGACATTGCTGCCCATTCGTCTTGCAGCGCCAATCGAAGCTCCGGAATCGTTACTGGTGGTAAGGTACGAGCTGCCAAGCGTCTGCCTAGAAAATCCCCTACATGCTCGATGGGATTGACATCCGGAAATCGTGCCGGCCAATCCATACGTTCAATATCCTCACTCTCTAAGAGCTGTTCGGCAGCTACTGTGCGATGACATGGTGCATTTTCGTCCATCAAAAGGAACTGCGGACCCATAGCACCTCTAAAAAGACGCACATATGGAAGAAGAATCTCGTTACAATAACGGGTTCCGTTGACTGAACCTGCGTCGAAGATGTGAAGGTCTGTACGACTACCAAGCATGATGCCTCCCCAAACGAGAACACCGCCACCTCCATACCTGTCCCTTTCAATGATGTTCGAGGGATGATTGCGGCTTCCCCGCTCTCTCCAGATGAGTATGCGAGGAGAATCGCTACTCAGACTGAATCTGCTCTCATCTGTAAAGAGTACTCGTCCCCATTCATTGTCTCTCCAATTCCGGTATTCCCGGCACCACAGAGAACGCCTTCTCCGATGGGCAGGCGTTAGAGGTACACACCGTACAGGGCGTCGTGCAAACAGACCACCACCGTGCAGTCTTATGGCCACGGTAAAACGCGATATCGGTCGTCCAGTCGCCTGTGTCGTGTGTCTAGCGATTTCTCCCGCTGTCTGCCGCCTGTTTCTTCTGGCCTGTAAGGCAATATACCGGTCATCTGCGGGTGTGGTTCCTCGTGGACGACCACTACTGAACCCCCGGATAGCTGTTCCTGTAGTTTGAAATTGTCTCCAAAGTCGTGAAACGATGCTGTGAGCAATTCCGAACTCTGCAGCCACACTTGTCATACTGCGACTTTCCTCCAACTTCCAATGATTCGATCTCGGGTAAAAGCATCCAGATGTCGTCTAACAGATTGATTATTCGCCATTTCTCGCTGAGGCAGCAACTCGGTGTGATTTTAACTGCTATACGGTGTGCAATCTCTTTGCCAGAAATGCTAATCTTACACCGACAACATGCTTTACTACTCAGACACTCCCCCATTACGTCTACCTGCATATCTGCGCATGTGCTACCGTACATCACCTCACTTAATCTCCTGATTGGTCTTTCTGTCCGCTCTGCCTCTTCGTTCAGCTGATATGCTAATTTTTCGACTTCGTCCTTAATTTTTGCACACCAGTGTATGTCACATAAATCTAAATTAAATAAATAAAACACTACAATCGTGTATTACAGAATTTAAAGTTTTTAAATAATATTACAAGTAATTTTTTTTAATATTATTTCCTATATGTTTTATAATATGTATTTAGGCATGTTTTAACATTTATAAAAACTATTAAAAATAAAAAATGGTCTAAAGTCTTATATCGGTATATTAAAGTCTTTATGCTAAGCATATTTCTAAGTTTTTTTTCCGTATTTTAAATAATAGCACTACTCGATCTGTACAAACAAGTAATAACTTCTATTCTAATAATTGTTTAAGAAATAACACGAAGTTACAAAAAGATACCAGGGAACATTGAAAAAAAAAATTAAATATTCAAAAATAATCTCACAAATACTTATAAGAATTTAAATCGCAACTTATTTATAAAACGGGCTTCTATAGTTGGTATTATATCCATATTTGATCTGAATAAGATATATTGGAAAGCTTTTTTTTAATATTAATAATCACATTGAAGTCTTTGGTAAATTATTCACATGAGCTCCATCATCTTTCAACATTTTAAGGTTAAAATTAAAAAAAGAATGAACATGACTGTTTTTTTTCCCGTTTATACCTTTATTCGCTCTATATTTTTTAAAGTTCGAGTTAATAACGGAAAAAAATCATAAAACTGCTGTTACATTAGTATTGTCACAAATGAACTAGTAGATTACTTTACAAATATATGAATAATAATATTATTAAATCGTTGAAATAGCGTTTGATTTTGAAAATTTGCGTTTTTTTGCCATGACATTATTAACGCTATTAGGAACATACTTAATATTTTACTCTCTCACCAGATATCATATACTTTACATAAAAATAAGATCAAGCGGGAGAGGATAACTATTCACACTAGTTCTGTTATATTTTCCTAACCCTTAACAATATTTAAATTATAATTGTGTTTATTTAAGAAAATTTATTTCCAATAAAAAATATTAATCCGCCTTTGATAATTTTTTTCTCTAATGGGTTGTGGATTGGTATTTCTACCTTTGCAGACCTAGTACATTCCCCATGAGCTGGTATCACTTTTTAGTGCGGCACCACATAGGCGATACAAATTGCTGCAAGTAATTTTGATGCCCAGTTTCCTCCCCAAAGGGAGGCACCTGAGTACTGTTGCTGTTGTTTCCTTCCCGAAGGGAAGGAATGAAGGTTTCCAGAGCCTGGGACAGGTTGAACTTTTAAACGACAGATGGCGACACCACCTATCTCCACCTCCACAAGTTAGGCATGGAACTGGAGGGGAGGGAAATATTCTCCAGCCTCCTGCACCCATAGTATCTGTGCGACCACCCGCAAGACTTTCGGACCCACTGATTTAACGAGCACGTATTCCGTGTGTACTCGAAGGGTATTTGGTGGCATCGGGCATCGAACACAGGCCTTCCGGTCTAGAGTCCGATGCTCTAACCACTAGGCTACCCACGGCCCACTTGAGTTCTGCCGATGCGATATATTCCGATATAATGATCCGCGATGCCGATTGATAAATATAATCCTTTAAATACTTCGCCAGTTATTTTAAAGCATTTAAAGAAATATTTATCAAATAACATGCTTTTAAGATAATCCATAAAATAGTCTTTATGAAACTGATTGAACCATTTCTTTCTTTAATGTCTCATTTTCAACAAAAAATTTTCTCAATATATGTGAATTTTACTGTACAACATTTTTTGAATTTTGTAAGTTGTGAATCGCACGTTGGATAATTAATTACTTGTTAGAAATTGAATATAAATCAACACAGCATGTTTTTATATTCGTCTTTAATATAAACTAAGCACAGGCATTTTGATGTTATCTGTCTTGGAATACGAAATCTTTTGTTTCAATGCTTTTCGAACTCAGTTTCCCATTTTTCTCGGTATATATCTAGATTATTATTTAATTTAATGTTTCTATCTCTATCACTCCCTTTTTGTTAAGTTTTATCCACTGTTTTTAAGATATAATAAAGATATTGGCAATGTACGAAACACGTTTTTTATAATTTTATATTTTTTTAATTTTACATATGGTTTTCGTATTTTCTATTTACAATTTACAGGTTTTTAAGTATTTTTGTGATGAATTTCATCCTTATGTGTTTCCTTGCAATCGGTATATTTTATGGATTCTTACTCGTAATTTAATATACTATTTTTTTTCTCGTGTGTTTTTTTAATAACGATTAATTTTAGTTTTTCAAAACTCCTAGAATACTTTTAAGTAAACAGTTTACTGTTTTATACTATGCTATTATAAAGTTCTATATATTTAGAAATTGTTTTTAATTTTAAAAAATCAAACTGCATTTTTATCTGTTGTTATGTTCTGTCATGAAGTAAATAAAAAGAAATATTGGCACCTTTAAATAATATTTAACCCGACATTCTTAGTCCCATGTCTAAAAAAAGGACCGTAGTAATACAAAAGCAAAGTCTAAAAATTCGTTTTTGTATTACTACGGCCATTTAACTTTGACCTGTACTGTTTTGTTGTATTTCATCATATTTCTTACGATAAATATATGAAAAGATATATATATATATATATATATACTAGTACTACTGTGGCTAAGACTATTCTATCATGACTATAGTTATCTTAGGTTTATAACCATTTTTTGTATATATATATATATATATATATATAATGTAAAAAATATGTAAAGCTATCTTCTCTGATCACGAAACTAACACTGCAAAGATATACAAGGGATAAAAGTAATAAAATTCACTAATGCACTATACCCAAAAAAAAAATGGTAATGAAACAAAAAACGATAGTTATAAAGTAATATTCCGTGTACAGTTGACTTTGAAAATGTTTATACTTTCTATACATAGAGTCACATACTCACCGTACATATTCATATAAATAGGACAACAAAGTAATGAATTTTTATAAGTAGATTTTTTCGATTGAGATAGACATATATATTAGCAATATGAATATCTGGTTGCATTTTCTTTTACCTACGGATTCATCCATTGAAACTAAAATGCAGTTGACAGCAACTTGTTATACTTTATTGGTAAATAAGTCTTATTATACTGTAAAACAATATCTTCGTGAGATCTCTATTATTAAAATTTATATTTTGGTAGAGCTCACATGCGTACACTTATTTCTTTAATTAACTTCATTTCGCTGAGAATTTACTGGAGTTTTCCCAAGGCAGAGCATACTATATCGTTAAAATTTTATTAATAGAAAATAATAGATTGTGCTAAGTTTCTCATTATTTATGAAAGTATTATTATTTTTCAGTAATATTAGACAATCATCATTTATTCTAATAATCTTTGCACAATTGATGTAATGGAGCCATTGAAGTTTTCTTTTTCTGTTTGTAGTACAATGGAACACTCTGCAATTAATAATTTCCCCAGTTTTTATTACAGCTGAACAAAATTGGTATTTTTCTTGATGACTCAAAAATAGCTAGCTAATGGATTAACTAACATAATTAATCAACTTCTGAAAAGTAAAAAAAAAATTCGAATAATCAATACATTTTTACACGTATCTGTTTTTTTAATCTTAATATCAGCCTAAATTGAATATTTTGTAAAAAAAAATTTTTTTGCAAATTTCTGAGCTAGGGAGATATTTAAATTGTGAATATCCTAATATTTTAACTTATTAACTCAAACTTTTAATGTTGAAACATCATCCAATATTTGCCAAAGATTTCAAGTTTTAATGTATTAATAATCGACATAATTAATATTATAAATGAAAAATAAATTAAATGTACAAGGTAAACAAAAAAGTTCTTGCCGTTTTTAATGACACAAAAGAACATGACATACAAACAGCGTGGCCTATTGTTTGTCCGCGAAGTAATCACCATCGGCATCCAGCACCTTCTGCCAACGTGTCCCCATTTGTTCAATCCCCTTGCGGTAAAACTCGGGGGTGTGAGACGCAAAGAAGTCCGTGAGAGCTTGGCGCACGTCTGCTTCATTGGTGAAGGATTTATCAGGAAGATGATTGTCCAGGGAATGGAAGAGGTGGTAATCTGATGGAACAAAATCTCCCAAACAAGTCGCTGTATCGTATTTCTGGCCACCCGCACGACATGCGGCCTCGCGTTATCATGCAATAACAGTACATCATGCCCTTTCGATTAACCAGTGTTGGCTCCTTCTGGTGCAATGCCTGTTGTACACGTTCCAATTGCTGCGAATACAGGTCCGCAGTGACCGTTTGGCCCGTTGGTAGCAACTCATAGTGAACCACTTGACGACAAGTCCACCAGACACAAAGCATAATCTTGCGTGGGTGCATAGGTGTTCTTGCGCTATGCGCGACCGTATCCTGGGGTGACAACCAATGTTTGGAACGCTTGGGTGTGTCATACAGGACCCAATCCTCATCACTGGTCAGCACCCGATTGAATATGGATGCGCTACGGTGGCGAGAAAGCAACGATAAACAGGCTGCCACTCGTTGTTGCTTATGGACATCCAACAGCGTGTGAGGAACACACTTGTTCAGCCTGTAAATCTTACCTAAGCTATGCAGATGAAGTCTAATAATTTCACTGGAAGTGTTGAATAGTCTGAATTCACCACACGTTTGACTACTGTCCTCCTCAATGGTCGCCTGCAGGGCTTCGTCTTTCAAGACCTGTGGTCGTCCTGTTCGAGCTTTCGTCACAGAGGGACAAATCTCCCGACCTGAATTTTTGAAACCAATGCCTTGCCGTACGTTCATTGACAGCACTATCCCCAAACGCTTTACATATTCGGTGACTTGATGCAGGGGTTGATAAGCCCACTTTGAAGTCGCAAAGTAAACAACCCCGAACGAGCTCCTTCGATACGTCCATTTCGCTTCGCTACTGTACGAGTTCCGATTGATGAATGTGAGCAGTGGACCTGCGTTTATAACAAATGATATTCCCACTCTCGACTGACGGTTTCTCAATCACGTCATACCCGAATCTGCATACTTATTCTCACATCTTTCAATGGAAACGCGCAAACGGCAAGAACTTTTTTGTTTACCTAGTAGTTACGAAAGCACGTTAACTACAGAGTATTAACATTTTTAGTTGCATGTCTTTTCTATGCCTTGCAAATCTTAAAGTTAAGCTTCATGCAACTCTCTTAAGACGTTTATGAACAATTCAAAATTGTACTTACGTTTGGAAAATTAAGAGTTTGCCTTCTAGTATTCAATATTTTATTTTTGATCCAATTTTTACACCATAATTCAAAACGGGGGAAATATCCATCAATCGTTTTGCGATGTATATAATTTAGACCTAAAATTTTTTTACTTATGACCCCACATTTCTAACCTTTACAATTAATGATTGTAATCGAAAGAAATTTTAAGCATTGGCTATTTAGGTTATTTTTTTTCTTTTAAAAAACAAGCACATTTTCTACCAAACTTTACAAAAATATAGATACAATACTGAAGAAATTTCTATGTTAGAAGTTAGTTACTTTTTAAAAATTATCCATTAATAATTTAATTCTTTTTGAACTATTGATAGGGATATCAATCTTGTTTACTTCGATAAGAATTTCGAAATTTACTAAGAGTATTCCATTCTTCCTTTACTTTTTCATGACAATTATACAAACTTTTAGGCAAAAAGAACCCTATAGAAAGATATTTGTTGATTAAAAAGGATTTCTTTAAAAAAAACAGCCTGAAGAGCCATCAGTACACTAAAAAGGGCTCAAAGAAAATATGTACAGTAATAAAAAATAATACAGAACTATAGCAAAAGCTATTATCCCGAAATTCTTCTAAAAATATTTGGAGAACACAATGGTATCTTTTTACGAATGTTTAAATTTTAATGATGTTAAAGCATAAAATCTGTTCTTGCACTTCAGGAACAGATTTACTCAAATGAATTTTTGTAAAGCTATGTTAATGAAAGAGATAAAAGTTATACAAAGAAAATGTTTTTCTACGTTATTTCCAGGATGGCTTTTAAAAAATAAATGCGTTAATGAGATTTTCTCGAACTTTTAAGTTTTTTGAAACATTTTCCTTCGTTTGCGTGGGGAATTTTTTTAAGTAAAATACGCGTAGTATGTGCGTAGACTCAATAGAAGAGTTCATTCTTTTCACCGTCATATTTATTCAAGTGTAACTTAATTTTATTTTTATATGAACCTTTCTTAATTTTTAGAAAGTTTGGCTGCATACAGACTACACAATATTTGCTATTTCCTTAATATTACACGAATTGAATTACATTCTACAATGTGAAAGTTATTTTTAAGGTATTCGTTACTTAAAAACATTTTAAACTCATAACTTTTATTAAGATTTGCTTCTAACAAAACATAGCAATGAACAGATTGTTGTGCTTTTATTTAACTTCTGTCAAGCGTAAAATAAAATTCTGAGGTGGGTTTTTTTAAATCATTTTATTTGTAGGTTTTGGAATTTTCTATAAAACGCGCAGGAATAGAAATTTTACTTAGAAAAAATTCTTTACAAAGTTCTTATACATTTTGCAGTCAGAGTTAGAAAATTATTTTACTGTTTATAAAAAAACACTCATTTACAATTAATAAAAAAAATTTTGAATTTATTAAAAAAAATTAAACCAAAATGTCTTAGAGGTTGCGTGGCAGGAGCGGACAATAACATTTCGTGGGCTGAGCGGAAACTTTGAAACTCATCGTGGTTTGAGCGGACACATTCCCCCCCCCCCTCTTAGAACAGATTCGATTACCGAATTACAAGGATAAATACATTTTTGCCAATCAAATTTAATTACTTGTATTAAATTGTTAAGATGTTATTGTGCGAATACTTTTAAACATAGCGAAATGTAATAGAAATAAAAACTTTCAGAGAAATATTTAAAAATTAATAGTAAGTAACAATATAATGAAAGGTATGAACGAATTTCAGGAATTTTGTGGAAAACTGTATTTTAGAGTCAAATAAATATTAGAACAGGTGTAATAGCCATACAATTAATTAGTTTCATGAAAGAAAGTAAAAATAATTGTATGGCTATTGCACCTGTTCTAATATTTATTTGACTCTAAAATACAGTTTTCCACAAAATTCCTGAAATTCGTTCATACTTTTCATTATATGGTTACTTACTATTAATTTTTAAATATTTCTTGAAAAAGTTTTTATTTCTATTACATTTCGCTATGTTTAAAATGTATTGGCACTATAACATCTTAACATTTGATACAAGTAATTAAATTTGATTGGCAAAAATGTATTTATCCTTGTAATTCGGTAATCGAATCTGTTCTAAGATGGGGGGAAAGTGTGTTCGCTCAAACCACGATGAGAGAGAGAGAGAGAGTTTCAAAGTGTCCACTCAGCTCAAGAAATGTTATGTGTCCGCTCCTGCCACACCACCGTCTTGGGCACTATTTTGTTTTTTTTTTAAAAAAAGAATAACTACATATATTTCTGTAAACAGAACAAATACAATATTATTGCATTCGGAATGTCTGCATTATTTGCATTTGTTTTTTATGGATTAGAAGTCAGATGAAGTATATTTATTATCAAGTGATAGCGCTTCGATTACAATGGTTGCTTATTAATTGGTACTGATGATCAAATAGAAAAGTTTCTAGAAAAGAATTTTAAAAATTAATAAAATAAAAATACTTACATGTTGTTAATAATTGTGGAAACATTGAATAATTTACTCATTATTATTATTATTATTATTATTATATGTGTTTATTAGATTTCGAAACTTTTTTCTTTTACTTCAAAGCAATACTAAAAGTTTTCAACATCATATTGGCACATTTTTGCTTCTTTAGAATAGATAATTAGTTGGAAACATTGTTGCGAACAAACAATGATTATCAAAACAACGATTGTCAGAAAGAAAACCCGACCAAAATAGTGAAGTCTGTACCCTTAACAAAACACCACAATATGTGCCAAGTACGTGACTTTGACAGATAAGTATCCATTTATCATCGAATGAAACATTTGCTGCAGAAATATTACGAGCACCCCAACACAGAATCACAAACAAACTTTAAAAAGCATTTCTCATTTTAAAGCAATAGAAAGTTTTAGGATGTTTTATTTTGAAATTCCTTATCTTTTTTAAAAATATTTATATGTAAATCATGATTTTAGTATAATAGTTATTTGTGAATATGAAAATGTGGATTGCCATCAAAAGACGAATGATAAAGCCATGGCATTATAAATAACTGGTAAAAACTTTAAAATCTGAAATAATATCTTTTTAAATGCAGTATCAATTAAAAATGGAACATATTTCAGCATAACGAAAAAAGGTTAACTAAAAAAAAATTATTAAAAAAGGTACAACCAAAAAAAAGTGCGATTGGAATTGAAACAAATTAGATCAGCCTTTTTTGCTATCTAAAGAAATTTTCTCATAACTAGCGAATTCCTTTTCTTCTGTTTAATGCTTTTTCTGATGTAATTTTATTTTTGATCGTTAGACTAGAATTCGTTACAAGTTGCTCAATTGTACTTTTTCCCAAAGGAACAGTTATGTTAATAAAAAGGGTATTATTTTTTTACTAAGCTCAAGAAATTATAACTTCCATACAGTAAAATTTTAGTAGCTTTTGAGCGTATACTTTACGTTTAAATCCCTTATAATTAAAGCTAGGGTTAGCTAAGCTGCTTGTCCTAGCTAAGCTGCTTGCTTAGGTTAGTTTTTCTGCGTTTATCTTTTATATCTAAAATTCAAAATAATGATGTTCAATATTGAATATTGAAATTTACTCATTTTGGTTCTAATCAAATAAGTATGTCAAATTAAGATTATAGACATTTTTGCCGTATACATTTTAATTAATTTTGAATGCTTTTGAGCTTCTTAAAACAAAATACAAATAACACCTCAATTTGCACCCAGTCAATCAAAAAGAACAACAACGATTCAGATCTGTTAGGAGTTGTTTAAGCGAAATAAACAGACTTTCTTACATAGATAACAACAATGGATGAAACATGAATCCATTACTACATGCAGGAATCAAAAATATCAGCTGATTGGACAGCAGACGGTGAAAGCCGTCCAAAGCGACAAAAACTCAAATATCATCTGCCAAGGTTATGGTCTCTGTATTATGAGATACGAATGGAATTTTGTTTACAGACTGTCTTGAGAAAGACAAAACCATTAGCAGTGAATATTGCATAGCGTTATTGGATTGATTGAGGGAAGAAATAAAGAAAAACGTTCTTAAATGCAAAAAAAGAGCGCTGTTTCACCAAGGTTGAAGCGATGATCAGATTCAACGAATTGAGCTTTGAATTGCTTTTCCACCCACCGTATAGTCTATATGTGACCCCAGTGACTACTGGCAGACCATAAAAGAGGTTTGGCTCAAATTAAGAAGTGACTGCCGAAACCGATTTTTTCAGCAAAGACAACTCGTTCTACGAAAGAGGTATAAAAATTAGAGAAGCACTTGGCTGGAATGTATCACTCATGAAGAAGAGTATCTTGATGAACAAAGTTGAATTTTGCCCTTAAGTTTTATTTATTTGTTAGGCCCGGGACTTATTGAGTGATGTGTTATATTTCTTGTATGTTTGGCCTAATTTACTGATATACGTTTTGGATGGAAGGCATATTCTTGTATGTTTATTAACATTAATTTCTTAATACTTCTACTATGAAAGTTAAATGTGTGACGGGTTCTATCGGTGGAACTTCTGCCAATCCTCTTGAGGTAACTATTCTTTAATTGTGATTTTAGTTTAAAAATCACTTTCCGTGGAGATGACTTGGTTTTATGCCAATGTAAATACTATTTAAGCCTTGGCATTAAGATGTATGAGGCCAATCGTAAAATCTCGGAATAGGATAAAGTGATTTTTGATAAAGAAGTCATGCGGACCGAAGTTAATATTCATCTTAACATCCATCCGGGGTTGTGGAAGGAAAATAGAAGTGGATTTGGACTAAGGAAGGAGGAGTTGTCTAAGGAGCTACGAGCAACTCCAAAGAAGAGTCTTTTTGAATAATTTTTTAAGTTAGATTAAGAATTTGGATTTAAGATTGCTCCCGAAGATAAGGAATAGGTTGTAAATTGTTCATAAATTGTTAGATCTAAAATAAAAGTAACTATTTTTAAAATAATTATCTGCTTCTTGTCTGAACTCTCTTACACCTGCAACATCCGGGTTGCGACAAATGGACAAGACTTGAAGTTCAGATTCTCTCACTTCGGAATTAGCGCCATAAAATCTTAAGACATTTCCTAATTTTACAGCCAAAGAAACTTTATTTTTGCGTAAGGCTTATAATGGAGATTAAATGTCGATGCACTTCGGCATGTTGTCATCATAAATTCTTCAAAACATAACCTCAACTCCCCTTGATGAAAAACTTTTTGGAAGGACTTTTGAAATTCATACTTAAGCCTGGTTTACATCTGAAATGGAAAAAAAAGAAAGGTCAGAAATGAAGTAATCTGCAAGAGAAAATACGGAAAAGAACATGGTTTTAGCTGGGAATGGAAAATTTAAATTTAACTTAAAATCAGAAAGAGCGTATTTTTTAAGAAAACATATTGTTGAGGTCTTACAGTTGAGTTCTTATTGATCTCGTTGTACATTTTAAACTGTCAAATAATACACAAAATTCTAAATGTTATTCAAGGAATATGCATTTTATTTTTAAGGATAAAAAATTTCGTATAAACATGCACACATTCCGCGTTTTCTTTTTTTTTTTTTTTTTTTTTTTTTGTACGCTTATTTTGTTTTCAATATTTGAACTTTCCAAATTTTAAATGCTTTTATTTTTATTTGTTCCTTACCAATTCTAAAGTATTTTTATAGTAGATCCTATCTGTGGCACACATCCCCTTTCTCTCGTTTTAAATGTCTTATATTTATAATCTACTAAAAAAAATATTTTCACCTCTTTTCTATAGATTGCTTTTAAGTTATCAGTAAAACTGAAATGTTATGCTAGGTTTGTTTTCTCTTGAAGGTCAATAAAGGAGTAGCTTCGAAAAATCAAACATTGTAATATAAGCCTTTTTTTCAACGCTGCAGTTGCTTGCATTGGCGAAAAGAAACCCAACCGTATTTATAATACTAGTGTAAAATATGAAAGGAGTTTTTAGATCAACCTCCTAAGGATATAGTAACAAATACCTCGAAATGCATGCTTTTGAAACGAGATTTTATCATGCAGCGATTCTTAAATATTCTTTTCAGTGTTATCCCCTTCAGGCTAACATTCTTCTGGGCTGCAAACACATAATAAGACTGTTGCGAAAGAATATACTGGTACATGACTTGGATGGAAAACCTTATATTTAACGCTCTTCTTATGGAATTATTGATCCAGATTGTGATAACTCGTATATATATCCTGACATTTTAATTTACATATATTGGAAACTTTTTTATTTCTATATTATGTTAGAAGTTTGTTTTATTTGTATTATTATATATTTTATACAAGCTAAGGAAACTCGTTATACCCAAAATTCTTTAGACTTATTCGAAAGTTATTCCCGACTTAATTTCTCTTCCGTCTTCTCCAAAACTCGCTCCACTAAATACATTAAAAAAATAATTTTTCCAACTGAACCTAGTTGAACTTTTCTTCTAAATTTAATTCTTCTTTTCTTCTCAATTGTTAGCAAATAAAGCAAATGTTTGGAGCTTTGAAGTTTCTTTTAATCATCCGATCATAGGCCTAAGTTTGCTAATGTACCACTGAAATTATTCTGCTTCGTCCTGTATTGTCTTGTAGAAAAATAGTAATAAGTTTATAAAATTTTCACTAAGGTAATGAATTCCAATGATATTTTATGCATTATTTTTCCTTACACATTTTACAAAAAACAGTTTCATTATGCAAAATTGAAAAAAATCGCAGCAAAAATTAGAAAATTATCACATAGATTTCGAAAGATCAACTTTGGTTTCTAGGTGCCTAGTTCAGTTACGAGGTAAAGTTAATTGAAAAGTAAATAATACAAATGGAATAAATAAGGCCAACTTTTTCATTTATATAGTATGGAGAACTATCATGTACTACATCTATTTTTAAATATATACTAATGTATATCCATGCTATTATGAAATAAATTTGCAACTATACGTTTCTATTTTATTGCCATTTTGAGATAAAAACATTGTATCTGTTTACAGAGTTTTTTTCATATTGTGTTTATCTGTAATCACGTATTCATTCAATACAATGTACAATTCAATTCAATTTACGAAACTAACATATTTGTTTTAACTTGCCCGTGTATAAATAATCTTGCTCAACAGAGGTATTGTGTGTTTAGCGAATATCCGACAAACTAGTTTTTATATATTTATAACATGAAGACAAATATACTCACCTTTTTTCTGTAAGAAACCTCTTTATTGATTTGTCCAAAACTAAACCAGATAAGTAAATTCATCTTTCAATCATAATTTACAAAGCGCTTTTACTGTCTTATACATTAATCATCCACGTGTAATAATTTACTACATTTACATTAATCATACATAATTTATCTCTGGAAATTCTCTCGTGATATGAAATATAGTATCGAATATAAAAACATTTAGGAAAGTAATTATTCCTTTAATCAATAATTATTTTTTACAGATAGTTATATTTTTGTTTTTGCACTTCCCTTTCAAATGCGCTGTAAAATTAAAAGGAAGGAAATAAAAATTATTCTCATTCTTATTTTGAAAAGTATTTTTTCTCGTGACTGTAAATCTTTTTAATGAAAGTTTATAAATTATTACTTTATTTATTCAGAAAAAAGACTTTCTCGTAAATTTTACTCTAGTTTTTGCATCTTATTTTAATCATTTCAAATATTTTTTTAAGAGAAAAAGTTCTTTTTTTGTAATACGTGAAATACAACAATAGTAGGGTATGTTTAACCCAAATGTGGCAAACAAAGATATATGGAGCGTAAAAACTACGAATTGAATATCCTACTGGTAGGTGTGGTTTAGGCAGAACACTGCATACTATGCTAAAAATCTTGAAACTACGTTAGGATATAAGGTGCATTGTTGGAGGAGTTTTTGCAAGTTGATTCCAGCACAGAACTGTACAAGTCATGCAAAGAATGCACCTTAGAAATTTTTAAGCCATGTTAGTATAGGATTCGTTTACCGTGAGTTCAATGCAACTTACGACATGTCGAAACATGCTGTTAACATCATCATCCGGGAGCAGTTAAAGCAAGTTTTTCTTTCTTCTTCAGGATGTGTCCTTTTTTGTTGGAGCTGGTGTCGAGTAACAAGTTGTAATCTTAAACCATCCCAAATACTTTCAATCAGATTCAAATGCTCAGGACATGATATCTAGACGAGACGTTGGGCATACTCACTGTCTAGATAGTTCTGATCAAACTTTGTGTGATGACACATCGAGTGAAAATACAAAACTAATCATTGCAAGCAAACAATATACAGAAAAGATGAACCCAAGGCACCAATTAATTGTGTCGATCAGCGTTCACATTTCAAGCTGGCATCACATGTAATGACCCACAACCATTCATGATTAAGAAACCCATATCATTATTCTACGAGAACTGTCATGCCTTTCCTAGATACTCTCGGAACGAATCAGTCTTATGTCAGATCAATCGACGTCTAATATGGGATGAAAGACTGAATATTCTCTCATCTGAGAAGAGCACAAGTATCTAGTCATTTTTAATACTAATTCTGTTGACACTATTATAATCTGTTGCTATACTGTTCTCTTATCAGTGGGATTCATACAACAAATTTACGCGCATGTAATACTGATTGTCTTAAGCGACTGAAAATAACTGTCCTAGATGTTATGTACCTATGACAGCACGAAGTTCATTTACCACTTTACTGGCTTTGGTGTAACTGTTCCTTTTCGCTGTTAAAAAGCAGACCTACAGTTTGTGGCTGAAATTATACAAGTAATACCTCTCAGCTTGCGTCTACTATGTATTCTACTTGTTTGAAATGATGGTCCTAAGCAGAAAACAGAGCTTATGGGGGATTTTGAATTTCTGGTAATACCTGTTACTTGTCACTCATCTTTTAATCTTTCCATAAACCTTCTGTGTAAAGCCACCGTGCATGCGTGGCGTGCGCAGCGCCCTCTGAATTGATGCTGAAAGCGTATAAAAAGAGGGCTGTAGCGGAATGTTGAAAATAGTTAATCATTATTTGTTAGTGGCGAACGTTTAGTGAGACCTAAGTATCCCTCTACGACGAAATAAGGAGAAATTCCAATAACTTAGTGAGTTTGAACAGGGGAGGATTATCAGCCTTCGAGAAGGAGGATTTTCCTATCGTGCATTAGGAACTCGTGTGCAGCGGAACACTTACACAGTGGACCGACGAGCACCGAACAACTAGAAAAAGTGGCAGTGGATGACGGAAGGTGACGTCAGCACGGGACGATCGACACCTGTTCCGCATGGCGGTGAATGGCCGTACAGCTTCCTACAGACAGTAGGCAGCAATTTGGTCTACTGCTACACGTATACTAATGTCAGCTTCATCAATTCGTTGACGTCTTCTGCACCGTGGATTGCGTGCAAGGGTGCCTTTATACAGGATCCCCCTCACGGAAAACCATCGGCAGCTGCGTCTGCAATGAGCTCATGAACACAGAGCCTGGCAAGTTGATTGGCACCAAGTTGTCTTTTCACAATGAATCACGATTCAATTTGTGAGACCATGAGGGCCGGATTCCTGTTAGACGCTATGCCGGTGAACGCTGCCTTCCAGAGTGCGTTATTGAACGACATAGTGACTTAACACCCAAAGTTATAGTCTGGGGTGTGATTTCGTATCATGGACGATCCAATTTGCCACGAATTGAGGATAATCTCAATAACAACAGGTACGTCCGTGAAGTGCTACAGCCCGAAGTCGCTCCCTTCTTTCAAGGCACCCCTGGAGCTATCTTTCAGCAGGATTATGCACTCCGACATGTTGCAAAGACGGTTCGAGGCTTCTGTTCAGCCCAACACATGCAACTTCTTCCTTGACCTGCTTATTCGCAGGATATGTCGCCTATTGAGCACGTGTAGGATTTGGTTGGTCGGTGTCTCGCTCGTGATCCGCGTCCTGTAGCTTCAAAAAACGAACTTTTGCTGCGCATATAAGCAATATGGAATTCAAAATCTGTTTGACTCCATGCCACGTCGCGTAGCAGCACTTATTGCAGCGCGTGATGGCTACACCAAATACTGATTTTGGACACTGAATATTGTTTTTTTTTTTTTTTTTTTTTGCTTTGAAAATTTCGTTATTTATTTGTATTAATACAAATCGTTTGTGCATTAAATTCTGATGATTCCTTCATGATGTTACATTTTTTACAAACATCAGTTTATACATTATCTATCTTTTATACGGTTGGATTCGCTTAGTATTAAAGAGTAGGATCCAAACTCTTGAAATATTTGTTAAGATAAAAATTAAGAGAAACATGAAAATTACATAGCTTCGCTATCTTATAAAGGGCAGCATATTTATTTTATCAAACCCCCCATTTTCATTTTAAATTACTTTTTTTTCTGGTGTAAAATGTGTTTCGCATTTTTTTTTTGTCCTATACCGTAGTGCTAAATAATCTATTCCTTTATTTCAATGCTTCTCAAACTTTCAATATGTGACCCAATTTTTAATCATAACTTTCATTGCCCCCAATATGTATTGAATGCAATAATAATATACTTTTATGCTAAAGCTACATTACGAGATTAATTATAAAGCTTATTAACTATCAAGATGCGTATTAAATTTTGTATATGTAGCTTTTCTGTAATTGATATTTTAAGAAAGTTTCTTTTAAGTAATAGGATAAGTGCTATGTTGATATAGTATACTCATGTTCAAAATTATGGTCACGAACATGTTTTTCGTCTTAATTTTAAAATGCCTCCAGTAAAATTTATAGAATTTGTATTTTATATATTTTGAAGAATAGGTAGCATAATATCAACATTTAGCGTTAGTTTTTGCAGAACTACTTGATTGGACCCCTTCAAGCATATGGGAATTTTGCCCCCAGTGATGTGAATATAGCATTAAAACAAACAAGTTTGTCTGTTTGCAGTGATTATGACTTCTCATAATCGTTTAGATGTTTCCTTGAAATGGAGAGCCCGTTGGCAGGCTTGAAGATGGCCAGTTTCAAGCGGAGGAGGTTTGGTGGTTACACAAGTGGTCACCCGGTTATGGAATTAACTCCAAACAAGTGGTACTTTCAGCAGGAAGGTTGAGCAAGATCCCTACAGAGCATCGATACCAACCAGGATCGCTACTTGGCATTAAACGCATGACGACTTAGGCGGACAACGGCTCTTCAGCTTTCTTAAGACCTTGCTTCTCTCTCTGGAAGAAGAATTTGCAGACAAAAGGTCTATAGCCGTCTTGCAGAGACTGGCCTTTAAACCAAGTGTCCAGTCCAGTGCGTCCTTTTGACTGCATCCAGCGGGAAAGAGCGGATATTGTAGCTCTGAAAACATCAGTCATGGATACCACAAAAATGGGATCGTGTTCTTTTTAGTGATGAGTCGAAATGTACCAGACAAAGCTGTTCTCGTCGAGTCTTCACCTGGAGAGAAAGTGGAGCTCGCTTTCATCCCTTCTATGTAATAAAATTTGACAGATTTAGTGGCAAAGGAATTCTTGTGTGTGGTGGTATAATGTTGGGTAGTCGTACTGCTGGCACTGTCAATCAGTACTTGCGCAGAGATGCAGGTACTGTTAACTGACAGAGTTATAGGGATGAGATCTTGGAAGCCTGTGTGAGGTTTTTCTCGATTCTATAGACTGTGACTACATTTTTATGGAACACATTGTTGAACTCACATTGTTGATGAATTTCATGAAGGAGCGGATATTTGCGGTATCGATTGACCCTCGAGGTCTCCGGATCACAATTCTATTGAACATGTTTGAGATGGTCTAGGAAAAGCCATAAGCCATTTCTCAGCTCAGCTTCCCTCCCAGTACCCCCAGGAATTAAAAGTCCTGCTTTTGGAAAAAATGGGCTTTGTTGCCACAAATACTTATTTTCAACCTCATAAATAGTATGGCATCTCGTTGTAAGGCCTTTGCAGCAGTTCACAATCGTTACACTCCATATTAGACAGAATTTTTCACAAGTAAATGCTTTATCTCTGATTCCTTATTTCGCCCTTTTTAATATGACTTGTATCTTAATTTACAATTATAATCTTTTCCATATTGTTATGTTGCTATATTCTTTCTGACATTGTAACATGTTTCTGTGCTAAGGCAAAACAGTAAATAATTCATCAGTTTCCACAAATTTTATGATTTTGCCCTTAATTTTGGACATGAGTATAGTTAATAGGATAAGAACTATTATGTTGTTAGTATTGGTATATAAAGTAGTTATCAAATAGCTGTGCCGGACTGTGATACATTTATAAGTATTATGTATTATATCAGCATAGACGTGTGTATTTTATTTTTTATTAAGTCAGAATGTATATTTTGTTTTGTATTATTTTTTATTAATTTTTTAAATAATTTTTGATTTTTCAATAAGCTCACCCCCTCTTCGCGTAGGGCTATTACGCTCTCCTAGAAAGGCGTGCCTCTTCTATCTTTACGCTGCTTTACGTGTTAAAATGTAAGAAAAATTACTATTTGTAGAATATTTTGAAATCTTTTTTTTTCAACGGAGCTGCGGATTTGTATTTTTATCTTTGCAGACCTAGTACATTCCCCAGGACCTGGTATCACTTTTTAGTGCGGTACCAATTACCGCAAGCAATTTTGACGCCCAGTGTCCTCCACAGAGGGAGGCACCTGAACCCTTGACAATGCGAACTTTGCACTAGGATTTAATTTTGCTGAGAGCATCCAAGCCAAACAGACACTCTAAGGATCTTTCACATGCCGTATAGTCATACGACATGGCCGCTGTTGATTTTCTGCATCAAGAAAATCCACCGACTTGGGCCGGGGTCGAACCCGCAACCTTGGGTGTAGAAGGCCAGCGACAAACCAACCACGGCACCCAGCTGGCTATTTTGCAATCTTAAAAACGCTATATTAAAAATAGATGTAGGAATCATAATGTTGCAAACTTTTATAAAAATTGATACATTTTTCTGTCAGAAAATATGCTTTGTGTTTAGTTCAGGTTCTGGTTAATTTGGCGAAGACAAAATATCCAATGCAAAATTTTTAATAGACGAAATATATTCTTCCAGATCAATTGTTTATTCTATATACAATTTCCATGATCAATATAAATGTACAAATAAAACCAATTCAACCTTAGTTAAATCTAATATAAAACTGTTTTTAAGGGATATTTCACGCTCTAAAAAATATCCTCCCGGGCAATAAATATTCCATCTAACACTTTTTGTTTTCTCTTTCCCTTTCCCGGGATCTCGATATTATATCAAATTCCACTGCGTTGCTATTGAAATCAATAGGTTCATAGATTGCTTGATTTCTTAAGAGCCGTATGATAGGGAAAAAATAAACTAAATTAGAAATAATAATTTCAGTCAATAATTTTATAAGTTCTTTGGCTAAACTTCGGAACTGTAAGGACGTACGAGCATGCACCCCGATCCCTTTCAATTCTAATCTAAATGTTAGCTCTAGTTATGTATGTAAATGTTTGTTTTGTTTAATAAACGCGTTTTAATTAACTAGTGGATTTATTTAACAACCCTTTCCCCGCGTGTCTCTTTATTACATTGGGTCACTCCCTTATAACTATTCATAAAATTGTTATCACTCATTTGACAAAACTAGAGGAGAGAGTTATTTTACTACGCAAATTTAGATATAAAAAAATTTATTAGGTTCGTATTCCATTTGTGATAACGGATACATCTGTATATGAACAAACTTTGGATGGAGAGGAAGAACTTATTTCTCCCTCTATAATAATCGAGATTTAATTTCAAAACATTCGGAAAAGTCAGTTAATTCATTCTAGATTAAAATTGGAGGCGATTATCCTAGCCAGGGAAGCTTAAAAAATATTGTTACAATTTTCTGCACCTTATTTGTGAGAATTAGGATTTTCAGCAATAAAAAATATAAAAATGAAAAAATATTGAACTTTTTAAATGTAGATGACGAAATGAGAGTGGCATTACCATTTTTACTACCCAATATAAACGAAATTATCAAAATTCATCAAGCTTAAATTTGATTTGAATGTATTCTTATAATTAATAAATTAATTCGTAGTTAATTTATTAACTTTTTGTTGTATTTGTCTTTTGTTGTCGTATTATTTTATTTAACATCGAAAATTATTATCGTAAACAATTTTACAAATAAGTAAAAAAAAATTTACAAATAAGTAAAATTGCTTTGTTTACAGAATAGGACTTTGAGATATTTTTATGTCTTCGTTACAGAATGCTTCTTCCGTTTTTTGTCACGAAATCATAAAAAATTAGATGAGATTTTGTCACACATGGAATTCCCTACAAAGGCCAAGCAGAGAAATCTTCGCTATGTGTTATAAATAATCTGAAGCTCATCTTACAAACGAAAATAACGTTACCTCGTCTTACATAGATGACATTACTAGAGCAATACATCATATTTGACGGTTATGCATTATTACACAAAAGAATGAGTTAACCGTAACTGTGTGTATTTGATTCATTCGTTACCTATTGGGATGTACTGATTTCTCCGAAGAGAAGCAAGTAAAGATGTAGTTTTTAGTATGATACAATTGGTATTAAATAATCCTAATATAATATATTGATATAAATAAAAAAGAAACTACAACTTCTAAAGAATACTAAGAAATAATTCAATTAATTTTTATAATATTCAAAACGTAGCAAGTGATTTTCGGCACAACATATATTTATTAATTAATCACACTGTGGAAATATGTAATTTAACACAACAAGATTAGTTCTAACGTATAAACAGGGGAAGAATGCTATACATGTCCTGGAAACTTTGCAAAAAGTCTTCTTTTGAGGTGGAGTTCAAAAGCCTCGTCACGTTTCATTGGATGTTAGGAATATTGTCATTATCGGTAACACGTTTTTCACATCCCTAAAAACTGGGTAACGATTTATCGCACAGATTCACGGTAATATGCAGTTCATTACAAGAATTCGCACAGTTAATTGATGGTCTTTAGTGAAAAAGTTCCTCACTTTCTTAATGTGTTTGTCACTGACGGAGGTCACAAGTCTTCGCTACAGTGGTTGTCAGAAACACTTTACCTGCTTTTCGAAAATGGGCGAACCACTCGTACACACACTTCATGGATAATGCCCGTATCAGAGTCGCATAAGCTTCATTTGGTGTCTTGTCAAGCTTAAAGTAAAACTTTACTTAAATTGATCTTTTGTTCGTTCATTTTCCTGTTCTCAATTAAGAACCAACGTTCTAAAACAAGTACTTTGTAAAACAAGTCTCACACGATACACAAATGAGTCTCAACTGAACAACGGGGGGGGGGGGCAGGTGGATTAACACCTGCCGCTACGCATGTGCGGCGTTTTGTTTCACCATTGTTGCCAGATCGGCCGTGGTGACTTCATTCACCGAACTTTATTGTCAGAAGTTGTATTAACATCGATTAGGACTATTAATTAAAATGGTATACGTTGAAAAGAATTTTAAGTAAGCACTTATCACAATATCAGTGCACAATATCACAAGCAGAATATCAGTTCCGAATCGCACTTTTGTATCATTTTATATTACTAAATGAATTGAGCACATGAAAAGTTCCTTAGCTTTTATTTAATTTACTTATCATGTGTGCGCATACGCAAGAACTACATTTTATTATATATACTATTTTATACTCTAAAGGCTTAAAAGAAACATAAAATAACTAAATAAAATTTTATTTCCTTTAAAACTTTATTTAGTTAACTAAATTTCTTAAGTTAAGTATTTATGCATTAAATTAAATTGTTAATTGTGTTGACTCTATTTGGAAATCGTGTTTTCTCTCAATGTTCACAAAAGTATCAATATTGAAAACAGGCATTATATAATTGCCAATATTATTATAACAGGCATTATATTATTATTTATTTATTTATTTAATAAGCAATAGACATTAAGAATTTATTGCCGTTTGAAGTATTTGGGTTATATTTATAGAGAAAAAATTCATTTAGAAAGAATATTATTTAAGAAGGATTGTTGAGAGCAATGTACAAAGTTAGACAAAGAAAACAAACATTTGAAATAGATATTTTTAATTTCAGTGGAAAACAAACGTTTTTCTTTGTGTCTGACTACTGTTCTATAGAGGCATTGCCCTCCATATATTTCTCATGCTGTCAGAAAAATAAAACTTTATAAATGGAGGAGAAATAACTTTTTTTTAGTTTTAATCTCTTTATTGATTATGCTCTGAAATATCATTACATCCCAGCCAATAAAGTTCTCGTTTACTAGTTTTCTTCCTTCTTTTTCTCCTTAATTTTTGCTGATTTTCAAAAATAAATTAGAAACTTATATCATTATGAGAACATTTTAGCATTCGAAAACTATTAAAAATCATATCTTTCTTTATAGTTCTAGCAAGTTCTTTTATTAGAATCTTACGATCAGTTATAAAGCGAACCATATTTTCGAAACAGTCGTGCAAAGTTTTCTGCTCGGAGAATTTCATTAACTTAGATATTAAATATTTCAGTAAAGGTAAAATTTGTTGATGATATAATAAAACAGGAATTCGAAAAAGATTTATTTAGATATTGTGAAAATCATTTTATCAGAACAAGAAAAAAATTAGGATCGTCGTCAAAATCATATTGAATCATATAAAATGTCATATCTTGAATTCTTCCACGATTAATTATTTTTACTTTTTTTTTCATTTCATTATTTCATCAATACGAAGATAGCATCTTAGGCTTGAAAAAATAGATTGAGTCTATATTTACACTGTTTCGAATAAAGAGTAAGAATTATTTTTGGTGTTTAAATGTAGAATTAAGTGATTTAGGAATCAATTGTTTTATATTTATTGGTATTTTAATTTCTCTTTAAGTAGAACTCTATCCACACAAAAGCACTCTTTAGATAATTTTGGCTTGCATTTTATTAATGATTGAACACTATTTTTTCCAAATTTATTTCAATCACTCATTTATATCAATCAATAAAAAATCGAAACTTTTTAATTGAAATTAAAAACCATACATAAAAAATGTTTCTTTTTTTTTTCGTAATGTACTAATTCATGTATGGTTTTGATATTTGACAAAAAATAAAAATAAAACTGAAAAACAAATAAAAATAAATAAATAAAAGTGCTAAATTAGTATGGTTTTAAAAATTTCTAGATTAGTTCCAAAATGAAAAAATATCTGAATATCAATGAACAAGTACTAATATTAATTAAGATAATGATAATTAAGGTATCTTAATATTAATTAGTGAGTTTGTATGTTAATAATATATATATGTAGTGTGAGAAATGATTACTGAGAATAAATGAAACTTTTATTTTCTATGAATTATTCCAACACTCGATTATTTTGAATTTTTAGAAGCATCAACCAATCCTTTTTGGGAAAATATCAATATAAATCATAAAAATTTTATTTAAAAAATGCTTATAATTTTGTTATTTTGTTTTAAAGCAGAAAACGTAATATAAAAACATATTTGTTAGAACACAGAACCCTACACTCACTTTGATTTAAGACACATATATTTTATCAATACACATTTATATTGAAAATAAAAATAAAAGTTCTAATGTGCTTTTTTATTTATATTTTGATTTTAGGCTTAATTTTTTTGAACTAGAAAATGAATTATAAAATGCACAAAATATTTGTATAGATACATTTAAATTGCGGGGATTCTCTCACTTGTGTATAATAATATATCAAAAATATAATTTTATCTACAGATTGTAATTAATTAATTTGTGGAAATTTTGATTAGAGTAATACAAATTTGTGAAGTTGAGTTTATTTCATATTTTAATTAATGAGAGAGAATTCTCTTTTTTTCTTTTTTTTTTCGTTTTGCAATAAGAAACTAAATTAAGAAATATAAAATAATTTTGGAAATAAAAATTATCATCAAAGGCATAGAAACATGTGTGTGTGTGTGTATAGAACACTTTTAAATTATTTACACTATAAAAAAATAGTTATCGAAAAACTTTAAATATATCCTTTTTATTTATGCTATTACTTTTCTCTTTTGTCAAAACAAGATCCAATCAAATATTAATGATAGAGTTTCTGAATGCTAATTAGATTTGCTTAAAATTTCTAAAAGCAGTATGTGGTTGAAAACTTTATTCATACGAAGTTTTTGAAAAGAACTAAAAGTTTATTTCCCCTTTCTGAGGAAATTCATTCCGAATTTTAAAAAGTACATCAAATATTAACATTTTTGAATATTCAGATTAGTTTATTGACTAATGGGATACGATAGGTGAATTCGTCGACTTTCGGAGATGAGAAAAAAGAGGATGAGTTTAAATATTCAAAAGAAAAAAATAAATAAAAGTACTAACATGGCATGGTTTATTATATTTTTCCTTCTTTTTTCAGTATCAGAAGAAGCGAGAATTTAAATTTAGCTAAAATGTAATGGAAAGTTTTTAAAATTATATTTACTATAAGAATTTTTGATGCATTAAGCTCGAGAGCATCTCTTTTCTGTAAAAGAGGCTTCTCGTATTTCTTACGAAAACACATTAAGAAATTCTGCACTAAAATTTATTAAATGTATATTTTATAGAAAGACTACTTATATATGTATATATATATATTTCACTTAATTTTATTTAAGTACAAATCTTCTATATTACTACACTTATGCCCCAATTTAAGCAGAAGATAGGTTCCTTACAGAAAACTGTAAATCTAAATCATAGATTTTTATACTAAAACCGAGTAAATCGAAAACAAACTAAAATATGCACAATTCAAGCATTTTCAGTCCACCAAAATATAACTTTATTGCTATTTTAGTAGATTGTTAATCTTTTTTTTTATTGATGTGTGGTGTCACTTTTATCACTTGATGCTTAAATGAATTAGAAAAATATTCAGATCGTCAAATTTTGATAATGAAATCCGTGATAAGCAATGGTGTTTGGATTTTAGTCAAATCTTTCTAACCCTCTCATACTGTATTAAGTGTTGTGGTGAAGTTTGAGAAACCGAATAATCAGCCATTATTATAAAATAAAAAACTTTATTTTATCTATCAATTTACTATTAAGAAACTTCGTAAGCTGAGGGAGCGGTCAACTAAATCTCTAAGACAAATAATTAAATTACTTATCTTTCTGGCGATCCGAAGTAACAGAACTAGTCAGATTTGATCGGTTTTACTTGTGAATCGGACAAAAGATTATCTTCTCTCACTGCGAGGACTTCAGATATTAACATCCATTCTCTAATAGCTTCAATAGCAGCCTGGCGACTAATTCCGGCACTCACTTCGCTAAATAACACTCAAATTTATTAAAATACATTAGAAGAGCTCATTCAATATTTGAGTTTTTTGTAGAAAAAGATTACTCTTCATTAGAATCACTTTCAAGATCTTTTGTTTCATTAACTATGCCGCGGTCCTTCGATCGCAGATGTGAGAGGGTTCAAGTAAGAATCAGACATTTCTCAATTCAAACAATTTTATTTCCTTTTTCCACTTATTAGACTTTATAAGCTTAACTGAGAATGCACTCTAATAACTAAACCCATGGAGCAATCAAACTTATTTATCTAACGGTAAAATAAATAAGAGTACTTATCTACTCTCCTGGGCGCTCTTGCTTCAACACTTGCTTAATTTTTCCTTCTCTAATCAACAATATTAAGTGCGACTACCGGTCGCTAACACTTTGATTTCTTCTTATACTCAATTTTCAACCATCATCCCGCCCACTCCACGACTAGCACTTAAATAGAAGCTCGCATTTACATAAAACCGAGTCATCTCTTACTGAAAGCAGTTTTCAACTAAAATCACATTTAAAAAGATTATTTTACCCAAGAGGATTAGTAGAAGCGCGAATAGAACCCATTACAACGATGTTATCTGAATCATCTCATCTAGTTATTTATTCACCATAAACTCTAATCTTCCTCACAAAATTCTCAAAAACAGCTCATCATGGTGTATATGCAAATATTCACTATACACCAAGGTAATATCCATGCTCCAATGTTAATCTAGATTTCTCACTTTCAACTACATCACGCCATAATTTTTCCAGTTGGTGTTGAGCATTGATTGCTTAATCTCGGTATATAACACTCTGGCGTGCTTAACACAATCTAATACATAGGGTATCCGAAAAATTTGACTACACTTTCAAAAATGAATTAAAAATGAACAAATAAAGATTTTCACTTACGGTTTCTTATGGCCATAAAGAAAAGATTAGTTTCTGCTTAATGAAATACAAACTAGATTGTGCAATGTTTACATTTTACAACATTCTTGTTCAAGATGGCTTCACCACAAGAATACACCCAAGCTGTAGAAGGCTTTATCGAATTTAAATCTGCAACATATGTACATTATAAGTGAGACAACACCACACTGGAGTTTGGAAGTGAAAAAAAGTATCCCGGGCCATGGATGGAAAAAAAGTCGTGGCCTCTTAGATCTCTAAACATATCACCTTTAAACTTCTTGTGTGGATAAGTGAAAAATATTGTTTACCAATCTCCAATACATCACATTGGTGATCTGAAAAATCGAATTACAGCGGCCATTCAATATGGTGATCCTGCAATACTTCATAGATCGTGATCAGAAATGTCATTTAGACATTATGTTCTGCGCGCAGCTATTAGTGCGCACATTGAAATCGTGCGATAAAAAATTGCAAAAAAATTTGCATTTTCTTTATGAAACCTAAAAAAGTGATTATCTTTTCTTGTTTGCTCCTAATTAATCTTTGAAAGTGTAGTCATACTTTTCGGCCACCCCTTAGTGTAAATTTTTTCTATGCGTGTAATAAAAAAAAAATTCTATTTAAAATTCTTTAAAAAATGCATAAATTCTAAATTCAATTTTTTTTTTTAAAAATATGCATTGATTTGATAAAAAAAATGCATACCAACTTTTTTTATATGTATTAAAAGCAACAGTTAGAAAAATATCAAAGCATTTGGCACAATAGAAATAAATTATAGTTTAAAAAAACTAAAAAACATCCTTTTGTAGTTAATGGAACTAAGTTGTAACTTAATCTTTTAGTCGCCATATCTGGAAGTAGTCGCCAAATCTGAAAAATGGGATCTGAAATTAATCGCCAGATGCGGGATGGGATCTGAAAATGGGATATCGTTAATCCTGATGATCCTGATCAGGACAATGGAACAAAATTATGAAATTATTGTATTGTCATCGGTCTGGACAAGTGAGCTAAATTTCGAATTAATCTGACCTTTTAAAGTGGGTGAAAATCGAGTTCAAAGATTCCGTTATGTACAAGTGAAGCTTATAAAAAGGTGTGAAAAAGGCATCATAGTATTTTAAACGAAGACAATCGAGTAATTTTTTTCTGAGATAAATTAGTTTAAAGTTTTTATTTGCTATTGGGATGTAGATAAAAACGAACATAAAAGCTATCACAACTCTGATTTTTTTACACATGGAGCGTTCAAATTTTGTGAGATTATAGAAATATATATAAAGAGTAATTTAGGCTAAAAATATTATCTTTTATTTTTTTGACAGATCTTTGTTAAGGAATCCGACTAAAGTAAAATTGTGAATTTTGCTAAAAATTGACAAATTTTTTTATGATTTTATTTTATAAGCCATCTTATTAGCTTTATAAAAATTTCAAGTTTATCATTTTCCGTAGCGTTTTAGTTAAAACAGATGCCATTACTTTCAGCAAGATGTCTTACTCGAAATGTGTTTATTTGAAAATACACAAACGGGGACAGCGATTGCTAAAAAAGTTTTGAAAATAATTAACTGTGGATTTTTTTGTGTATGCTCTGTATAATAGTAGAAGTGTTTTAACCCTAACATTTATCAATCACTGTTTTATCACAAAATTTACAGCCCCTTATGTTTTTAGAGCGTTTTTCACGTAGTGAAACAAAAGCGCTACTAGGACGCAAATTTCGTCTTCTTCTTCGTCTTCGTTCCATATTTTGTCGTACCTTTTTCTCAGCCAATAAGCAACCAATTGACCTCGGGTTTTCGGCATTTGGTCGCATTTGTGCCCTAGATGAGCCGAATCATATTTAAAATTTTCCCATAGTTTTCCCGAATTTTCCTACAAATTTTCCTGAATATCTTGTTTTGCTTTTTTATAGTGCTGATACAGATTTGTGTCATTATTTCTTTTCAGCTCAATAGTAGTGCATTTAGAGGAGTGGTACAGCTCTCTCTCTACTTTCTGTTAGTAAAAATTTCATTAGTTGCATTATTGTAAAATACAACATGTGAAAAACGCGCTAAAATTACTTGGCCATGCCAATGATTGATAACTTGTTTTAAGTAATTTCATATAATAACAAAGATAAAGTGTTCTAGAATTTGTAACAATTAAAATATCTCTTATCCTGAAGGTCATTTCAAACATAAATAACATATAGCAACACATCAGAATTGAAAATCTGTTCATAAACTTTTGGTACAGAATGGACCACGTTTGTGTTATTTTTTGTCAATTTTTACCCATTTTTTCCCATTTTATTAATAATAATTTCTTTTTCGATTCTTAATTTTAACATATTTATCTTAAAATGTACTAAATAAATCTGTATTCCTGAAAAATTGAACTGAGTTGTACTTTCCATTCTTATGTATATCAATAATCTTAGACGCATGGAAGAGGAATTAATAGAAAGATTAAATCGAGTCTATGTCATTTGCTAGAGATATTTCAATATTTATCTTGTCAATATTTTTGCTTAGATTATAATTATTTTTAAGCTGAAGTATACTTTTGGTATGCTTTTCATGCTGAGTGTTAATAATGCAGTTAGTGTAAATAAAAGAATTCTTTAGTTCATGATTCTATTTCTCATGAATGATTTACCTTTGAATTCCAAAAACATTATAGTTAATCAAATAAATAATTGAAATCCAAGAATTATTCTAAAAGAAAACAAATCGTTTAACTTTGTGGCTAATCTCTGTTTTCGTCAGAATTTACTAACAATTCTTTCCTTTTAAGTCCCTGGTAGAATGGAAAAGATTGAAAAGTTCTCCCAGATCCTTTCATTGTTCGCAGTAATCATTAATTACCTGTTCTACTAAACTTTCTGATTTATATACTTTTTTCTTTGACAACTGCACAAAAGGTAAATTTATTGCAGGTGAAGAATCTAAAAATAAATTTAAAAGTTTTGAAATCCATAAACTTGGTGCTTATTCATTGTGCGCATTACATCCATTTTAACCTTTTGTAACACACGATTGTCGTATTACTGGCTCTTCTACAACCATTAAAATGACAGAAAACTTCAAAAATTATTCTCTCTGAAACTAATCGTTGCAAAATTGAATGATAAATGATAAGCATTTAAATACAACATCACTTTGATTTATTTCTTTTCACAATAATGAAATTTAGGTAACCGGATATAACAAAAGTTCTGTCAAAAAGATAGATTTTTTTAATTTTTGTGTATTATTATAAGGTAAGAAGTATTTAAATTTAGAACTATAGCCACTTTGAACATAGTTTATATACCTCACTTCGATTAAAGATGCCATCTCTAAGTAAGATTTATTTCTTCTCGTGAAGTGTATCATTAATCAATTCAAAAAGCTTTTAATAAAAAGACCTGGAGGGCCTGGGTTCGATGCCCGATGCCACCAAATACCCTCCGAGTACACACGGGGTACGTGCTCGTTAAATCAGTGGATCCGAAAATCTTGTGGGTGGTCGTAGCAGAAACCACGAGTGCAGGGTGCTGGAGAATATTTCCCTTCCCTCCAGTTCTATGCCTAAATTGTGGAGGTGGAGATAGGTGATGTCGCCATCTATCGGTAAGAAGTTCAACCTGTCTTGCAGGCTCTGGCAACTTTCATTCCTTCCCTTCGGGAAGGACACGACAACAACAATAAAAAGACAAAAATCGAATGAATGAGATACAAACAGCGTACTACTAAAAGTATTTGGAGGAGGGGAATTTAAAATACACCTAAACCCGTTTTTAAGTTCTCCCTGTCAGTGCCTTTTTTATTCAGTACACACAAAAAAGTCCACCAAATGCATATTATAAATAACAAGTAATATAAAAAAAAATTTTAAGTCAATTCCTTCTTAGATCAACCAAAAAAAATTTATTTTAGTTACTCTTTATCAAATAGTTACAATTAATATAAGTATGTATATACATATAACAGAATCACAACATTAAGGGGCAATTAATTTTTATTAATTACACTGGTCAACATTTTTGTCTCATGAGTACCAATAGTTGTACTTAATGCAGTTTTTTATCGTGTTTTCAAATATGTATTCGGAATTTCTCCATCACCCACAGTTTTTTTATAATTTTAATTTCAATTAATGTATTTAAACATTTTTTGAATAAATGACCATTTGTCCCATTGTAAAATAAAAACTCCTAGAGCATTGTAAATGTGATGTAACCACATGAGCTAACTCAAATGGTATCATTGCTACTGTTGTGCAAGTTCAGACATTTACAGACACTTTGGCACCAGACACAACAGACAGGCACAGACATGGACTACCATACATTCATTAGAACGATGTCAGTTGTGAGATAGTAGTGAACCAGTAAACACGTAATTGTGAGTGCTTTGTGTCTGGATTGTTGTATGTTACGTATTTACAAAGTTATTTCTTTTAATTTGTTGTTAGTTACAAAATACATAGAGCTTGTTTAAATCATCATAACAACTTTTGTTATATATGTGGTGAAGTGACGCTCAAGTCCCAAAGGCGAAACCTTACTCCATTAGTAAAAAAGTGTTATGAACTTTATTTTGGGTGTAAAGTGGGGGACCAAACAAGGACCTGAGCCCCACATATCTGTTGTTTATCGTGTAGTAGGCTTCTAACTGCATGGAAGAATGGCACATACCATTTGCTCTCCCTATGATTTGGAGGTAACCCAAAGATCACTCCTCTGACTGTTATTTCTGCTTAACAAACATTAAAGGGATAACGTCAAAATCAAAACATACAGTGGTGTACCCTGACTTGCAATCAGCAATGAGACCAGTTCTACACAGCGAAGAATTGCCCATACCAAAGCCTCCAGAACCTGTGAAATTAGATGAAGAGCTCAGATTCCGATGGAAGTAAGGAAGAAGAAAAAGTTTGTGGTGATACAACTTTTGAACCAAGCTGTTCATCTGAGCCTCATTTATTGACTCAAGATCTTAATGATCTCATACGAGATTTAAAGTTATCCAAAAAACAATCTGAAATGCTTGGTTTCCGGCTAAAAGGATGGAATCTTCTTCAAAAGAATACAAAGATATGTACTTATCATAGTCATCATTCTCAATGTAATGGCTATTTTTCTGAAGAAAATGGCTTAGTGTTTTGTAATGACATTTCTTCTCTTACGGAGACATTTGGTATTGAACATAACCCTATACAATGGCGCTTGTTCATTGATTCCTCCAAAGCAAGTTTAAAAGCAGTGCTTCTGCATAATGGAAATAAATTCCCATCAATACCTGTGGCTCACTCTGCTAGTATGAAAGAAACATATGAAAACTTTCAATTTATATTGGCAAAGCTTCAATATGCAGTGTATGAATGGAATATTTGTGGTGATTTGAAGGTAATTGCACTTATTCTCGGTCCGCAGCTAGGTTACACAAAGTACTGTTGTTTTTTGTGTCTTTGGGATAGTAGGGACAGAAAAAACCATTACATCAGAAAAGAATGCTCTAAACGTAAATCATTCATTCCTGGACAGAAAAATGTGAAACATGACGCAATGTGTAATCCTAAAAATGTGTATCTACCTCCGTTACATATCAAACTAGGATTAATGAAGAATTTCGTGAAAGCCATGGGCAATACTCCTAGTTTCATGTACTTAAAACAGAAGTTTCCTAAAATTAGTGAAGCAAAAATTAAAGAAGGGATATTTGTGGGTCCACCCAAATACGATCACTAACGCATGATGAGAAGTTTGAGGAACTATTAAATCCATTGGAGAAAGCAGCTTGGCAAGTATTCAAAATTGTAACTCACAGTTTTTTGGGAAATTTAAAGGCGGAAAATTACCGTGATATTGTTCATGATCTTATGACAACTTATAAAAATTTGGGCTGTAATATGTCTTTAAAAATACACTTCCTGCACTCGCACTTAGTTTTCTTCCCGGAAAATCTTGGTGCAGTGAGCGATGAGCACGGGGAACGCTTTCATCAGGAGATTTCAGGGATAGAAAAGAGAAATCAAGGCAAATGGAATGCTAATATGATGGCCGATAATTGTTGGACCATCAAGAGGGATACTCCACAGGCGAAATATAAAAGAAAATCGTGATTTCTTAATTTCTAGGTGAGTCCTAATGTCCGAATATTGTGTACTTAAGAATATAGAAAATATTAAAGTGTTTCAAATTATAAATGCCTGTCTCTTGAAAACCTTGCGTGATGAAGAAAAATCGATATCATATTTGAATTCAGAAGAAATGCTATCGGAATCACATATTTTTCTTTCTGAAACAAAAAAAAAATGTTTCTTTTTTGTTGCCCAGTGTTATCATTAAAGTATCGTATTGCCATCCAAAACAATCGTGAAAAAAATTTCAGTTCTAGTGAATGCTTTGAAACGTGAGGGGAAAAAAATCTTTTTAAGTTTTGACCCAAATCGCTAAAAATGAAGTCAACTTGGATGTGTCTGTAATTCTTAAAATAATTAATTTCAGTCAAATAATTTTAATTAATTATGATTAAATTATCGTATTGTTACCCAAAACAATACTGTATAGAAAATTTCAACTCAAATGAGCGCTTTCAAATGTGAGAAAAAAACTTTTCGTGTTTTGACACAAGTCGCCAAAATGGTCGCTAAGTTACCAAAAAATGATGCCAACGAGGTTGTATTTTTAATTCTTTGAATAATTAATTTTAATCAACAAATTTTATTAATTATAATTAATTTACTGTATTCTCATCCAAAATAATCGTGTATATAAAAATTTCAGCTCAATTGAGCGCATTAAAATGTATTTTTTCAACGATTGAATATTTGAACAAGATAAATATAGAAAGAGAGTAAACTTATAGTAGGAATTAAAAAATTACCGTAAAATCTGGAGAAAAACGTGCACAGGTGTATAACGCTCAAATATATTTTCAAGTTCTATTTTTTAATTTTGTGGTATATTCGCCGTATAACGCGCACTCCCTTTGTCACGAAGCAACCTGAAACGTACGTAATCACTGTTCTTATGTTTCGAAGTCATTTATTCAAGGTATTATTCCATGCTTTTGAAAAAGACAGTATACCTTTAAAGCTACATTTCTTTAGTTATGTCATTTATTTTAAATAAATACCATTTTGATAATACTAAAGACTAACTTTTTATGCCCGTCTATTTTTTTATTTTATTTTCAAGGCTATTATTTTTATATCGGTGTATAACATGTAAATTTCGATCTTATTTTTTGTGTTAAAAATGCGTGTTTTACACCGGATTTTACGGTAATACAAAAAGTAATTTTAAAGAAAAGCAACAAATACCTGTCAAAATAACACGTAAATAAAAAAAAAGAATTCAATGGGTAGCCCGTTTGATATACATGTTTGGTAGATTATGTTTTAAGGGGAATCAGTGCCATAAATTGAAACCAATCAACCACCCGATATTATATCATCACAATACCAAAAATATGTTGATATCAAATTACTAATTTCATTACATATGTACATAATGCGTCATTTAATCACATCGTCTTGTGATTAAGACACATAGATTTTGACTGTTAAGAACAAAATTAATTTTAAGGAGAGAGTTTAAGCTATAAATTTACTATCTTTTGTATTTATAACTGATTTTTTTATGTATTTTGTTAAGACATAATCCCTAAGAAATGAAAAATTAGGACAAAAATAAAATGAAAAAAATAAATTCCTTTGAAAAAAAGTGCATTATAGATGGAATAATATTAAATGAAGGATAATTACACTTTGGCTAAGAAATTAGATTGGTAAATCTCTTGTAAGAGTTATACAAAAAAAGGAAAGATTAGTCAGCAACTTTCTAATGATGAAATGAGGTTAATCAAGGGAAGACTTCAGGCAAGACAGTCTTAAGTGAAGATTGCGAAAGGTTAATATCTAACTTATTATGTGCAATTTATCGAGACAGTTTAAGACTAAATCCATAGAGAAATCTAGGCAATATAATCCAAGAGCCAAGAAATCAATATAAGTCCATTACAGCGAGACGGATTAAATCCATGGAAATTTATGTCTCAAGGGTCATTGTTTCCAGAAGAGGAGAGAGATCTGTTTGTATGAAGACCTGCTATTTTCGTCCCGCTCATTTCTGAACCCATGAGAGCCAGTATAGAGCCAATATAGCCCAGTATAGAGCACAAGGACATTGGAACAGGAATCATAAGGAAATTTTTCTGTTTACTGGTTAATCCAATTGAGACTAAAAAACTCATTTTCAATGTTTCTGCCTCTGAAGGGGTAGGACCAGATCTCTTCTATATATCTTTCAACTCTAATGAGATCAAAAAGGTCTGAACAGGCATTTTTTCAGCTGGGCGCACAAACCGCTTTCACAAACTCTGTGTCTGTTATGTATAGGAAAGAAATTATGGTGCTCTTTGTTCAACTTTTCAAAAATGCTGTTCGCCCAATTCTCACATTTATGAACAATAATATTGTCCACGTAGGGCTGATGAATTACCATATAGATTTCCAGAAGTTAATCTTGTACAGCATATTTAAGATGAGCAATTAGAACTCATCTTCCCTATCACAGAACCTAAAAATAATTTCGTTAGATTGATGGGACTGACCGATTGTTACAGGAGATCATAAATTGTTTCATTATCAGCATGAATTCACTTGTGAAAACAATATAATTATAAGATTAATCCATTTTTATCCCGTCTTGTAAGCTCTCTTTTGGACATTTATGAGGTTATGAGCCATGTAGACACGATTATACGTGTGTATCACAGAGGCTGATTAATGTTTTTTTTTATTTATTAACTTGTGTAGATATCTAATATCATTTAAATCTGTCCAGTACTTTAGGAGATAAAAATAATTAAAAGCAATTTTTTTTCCAACTTTGATCACCAGTATACATAACGAATAAATTGAGAAGACACAGCTAATTAATAAACAAATTATTTGGAGTCAAAATAGCAACAGAAAATGATTTTCGAAAAATCGATTCAGGTGTATACATGTTGTGCCACGATTACCTTTATGGATGCATATTGTTCGAAATTTGTATTTTATGCTGTAGAATTCTTGCAATTCATGTCCCTTGGTGATAAAGCCAAGGAATCATCGAGAAGGCTCTGGTGTCTGTCCTTATAGGAGCTTCCATGAGGCTATATTTTTATGAATTTTGAAACACAAAGGTCAGTTCAGTTCAGAAGAGGTTTCAATCTAGATCAGAATATGCTTGTGTGTTGACTAGAATAGGAGAGATAAACTTTATCTGTTTTAGGAGAGTTTCTGCTAGAGGAACTGTTCTAGAGAGCTGTTTCTGGAATGCTGTTGTGACAGTTCTATCCGCGACTATACTAATACCTTGGGGACTATTCTGGGGGAAAATAATTAATTCAACCAACCTTCGCCGACCAAGAAAGCGTGATTATGTAAATGAAGTATATTATATAAATTCTGTTTGCGCGAGTTTGTGAGTTGGCATGTTGGAGTTGGCAAATAGGAGTTAACATAGAGTCTGCGAGTTAGTTGTTAGTTGAAGATTG
Organism: Trichonephila clavata; assembly: GCA_019973975.1. NCBI lineage: Eukaryota > Metazoa > Arthropoda > Arachnida > Araneae > Nephilidae > Trichonephila > Trichonephila clavata. The sequence goes on along the minus strand of BMAO01001122.1, from coordinate 146,955 downwards.
AAAGATAGTGGAATTAGTAAGAGGTCTTGGAGTTGTCCAGGAAAAAGATTACAGAGCGTAGATCCAACGACATTGATCAAGCCCGATAAAGATCACCTGCAAGTTTCCAGTGTAGGATCCGATGCATAAAAAGTACAGGTATTGAGAGCTTGATTAATTAGAAGTTAGCTTATTAGTGTGCGACGTAGTTATATTTGAACGTATTTAAGCTGTCTTAGATTCAGTTGAGGGTCCATAGAAGTATCCCTGTGTTATAGAATTTCACCTCCGCGCTCTAGTATTTAATCACCTACTTTAATTAGATTGTTATCGTGTCTGATTAATATTTGGAACTAATAAATTAATTAGATTGAAATCATGTCTGTGGATCAATCAGTTTCTCCCACACACCTAGCCGGGTTTACAGGTAGACTAGGGGGTTCAGATGTAAGCAGGAACCGACCGCTATAACACTGTAAAGCTTGTTTATAGTGAGTATGTTTTTCCATTTCTGTAAATAATCTATTTTGATATTTCTTTATGTAAATGCGTCGAGTTTTCTTCGTGTAGTCATTTATATTCGTTTCTGTCCATAAATAAATTTATTATTACTCAATGAATAGGAGTCGTTGGTTACTTTACCCTCCCGCAAACTTACAACAATATATGTAGCAATCGATACGTTTCTTTTTCCTTGCCCTCAAATTTGCGAACATTAGTTAATATTTTATTCATTTTTTGAAGCTTAAATAAATGTATTCGAGCGCTATGTATTTCACAAACTATTTAACTTATTTTTTGTTAGCTTCGCTAAACATTGTATCTCAACAAATAATAATAGATAACGATAATGATAACAGGAATGGCTAGACAATGGAAACAAAAGTGAAAGATCTTTCTTTTCATGACTGTATCTGAAATCAATAGGATTGTTGTTACAATACTAATAGCTTTACACGCGTTCAATAAAATCAATAACGAAAAAGCATCCAAATCAATCTCTTAATTATTAAATAAAACACAATAAAAGAGAACAGGATTATGAAAGAGATACAATTGCTGTGTATCTGATTTTTGTCAAAGGCTCCTTAATTTCGTTAATTATTGTTTTTTTAGAATTTCTGAGAGAATGTAAACATTGAAACAGATAATACGCTTGAAAACAATACAAGAAAATATTTTTTATAAACTTTTTAGTTACTTATTTCTTACTCTTAGTTATCTGTATCAGTCTATATTCAAGAGGAGTATATGATGTTCTGAAATCTATGAGAAGATAGATTTGCATTTATTTTGCATAATGAAGGAGACACAATTCTACGTATCAGATTTTTCGTCTAAGGACATTTTTGTAGAATTTCTGAGAGAACGTATTTAAATAGATAATGTGCTTTGGAAAAATACATAAAAATATAAATTTTAAACAGTTTTTGATTGTTTATTTTGTAAATATTGGTGATATGTATCAGAGTATAAATACGAGGAATATATGATGCTCCGAAATCCACGGGGGGGGGGGGAGATTTACATTCTTTTTGTTCTATAAATGATAAATTATTCAAAGAAGGTAATTGTTATTCGAAATATGCATTATTTATTGATCGACATTTATGTGTGTATAAATCTAAATATCTGCGCTCGTTAAATTAAATATTTATCATTACTTAAAAATTTTCTATCTTATGGACTTAAATAATTAAGCCAAACCTTCTTTTAAAATATGTATAAAAGTGAAACTTTCTAGATAACAAACATATTACAACTTCTTAACTGAACATATTTTGTTCTAAATTTATTAGTTATATCAGTGCTTCTCAAACTTTCAATATGTGCGACCCAATATTTAATCGTAATTTTCATTGTGCCCCCCCCCATACAATAACAACGTATTGAATTCAATAATACTATAACTTGACGCTGAAGCTACAATACGACTGAAACCTCTTAAGTGCCACCAGCGTAAATAAACGTCTCGCTCAGCCAAAGCGTTAATTGCCCCGGACGTATATATACGTCTTTCCGAAGTGCGATCTTTTCTGTATAATGCTGTCTATAAAATTATTCCGAATGCTTTAGAATGCATCAAAAGGACATTGACAGCTTTTGCGAAGAATTTACTTATTTCAAAGGATTTGTTTCTTCCTTTTTTCTCCCCCCCCCCCCATACATCACATAAGCGTATCTACGTAGAAAAAGGTGGTAGGCGTTGGGGAGAAAATCTTCACTTTAAATAGGCAGATAAATGTTAACTTCTTTGCAAAAGTTTATATATGAGAAGTCCAAGGGGTCACTAGGAATTTTTAAACTTGCTTTTAACTTAGAATTGTTAAATTAACTATCAAAGACACTGAGTAGTACTGATGCATTTATACGTGTATTATATCAGAGTAAATGTCTATTTTATTTTTTTTTATGTCAGAGTGTATTTTGTTTGTTTGCGTTCAGTAAATTAATATAATATTTTTTTCAGTAATTTTTTGTTTTCTACTTTTCAATTTGCTCACGCCCCCCTTGTAGAGTTATCATGGCCCCTTAGGGGGACGCGCCCCACAGTTTGAGAAACGCTGAGTTATATGATTTCTCATAATTCACCTAGAGCTTAGAAGATTGAAATATTGCAAAAACATATGAAAAGGAAAAAAAACAACGATCCTACATAAAATTCCGAGTAAGGTTCTGTGAATTGAGTATGCTAAGGAATGAGAAAAATTCATGGGTTGACTATTTTGAAATTAATGTCACTCTAAAACAGTGCTTCTCAGACTTTCAATATTTGTGATCCAATATGCAGCTATAATTGTCTCACATCATGCCCCCCCCCCTTCCGTACAATAACAATGTATTGAACTCAATTATACTATACTTTGATGCTAAAGCTAGAATATGACTTTAACATCTTAAGTGCCATCGGCGTATATAAACGTCTCGCTCAGCCAAAGCGTTGCTTTCCCCATACATATACATACGTCTTTCCGAAGTACGATCGTTACTGTGCGCTGCTAGCCATAAAATTATTCAATAAAAAGATCTTGACAGTGTGTCCGATGGCATTGGGAGCGAATTGCGTAACTTTTAATCGGCAGTTAAGGGATTCATTATAAACCGAACAGATTATAAAGATAAGTGTTAATGTTTGTATATAATTTTTTATGGCATGCCCATAGGGTCACTGGTAATTATTAAAACTGTTCTTGTATTGTAAAATTAAATATCAAATACATTGTGTATTGATACATTTATAAGTATATTATATCGGTGTAAATGTGTATTTTATTTTTTATTATGTCAGAATGTATTTTGTTTACTTTCAGTAAATTAGTAATTTTCTTAAACATTTTTTTGTTTTATACTTTTCTATATCCTCGCTCCCCATAATTTGAGAAACGCTGTACTAAAGCAACACAATAAACTCGTGGTGACGGATCACGTAAGTTCGAACTATGATAAAAAAAATGAGAATTTCATTTAAACTAATTTATCATTCATGAAGTCTACAATCTGAAGGATCTGGATCTCAGCCAAATTTAATGCACACAAGTTTCTAAAATTCCACATAGTAATATTTTATGATTCGGATCAAATTTTGTTATTTTGTTTCCAAGCTAACCCGACCCCATACATTAAATGGAGGAATTATAAAATGGACCGATTCAAAGAATTATTTAAAAATAATAATAATAATAAAAACTAAACCGTAATTACATGTATATGCCTTCTTCAAAAGTGAAACTGCCACACCAAGAAATAATGCACATAGCGCCTTGCAGATATCAGAAGCGATAATATTGAGATGGATATGCAAATGATTAAATTTGCGCACGCATCATATCTCGTTTTACTCATATTCAAGCTATAAAGGACAACAATTTTCTAGTCTCATAAACAACCTTTGAGGTTTTGCGTAGCATTTGAGACTTTCGAAGAAGCGTAGCAAGTGCCTCTAAGATGTCAGCAAGCTCAATACCATCAGTTAACGACGAGAAACGTGACCACATTATCAGACTCCATAAACTGGGTTAGTCGCTGCTCACAATAGCAACTCGTTTTGGGCACAACGTGAGTACTATTCAACGTTGTGTCCTACGATGTATTCAGGAAGGTCTACATGCATGTCGAAGAGGAAGTGGTGCGCATAGGTACACGTCAAAGCTCACAGACCGGCGCATTCGCCAGTTGAATGATCGAGACCCTTTCTCCATGGCACCTGACATCCAATTCCTGTTGCCTCTTGGAGAAGGTAGGTGTGTGTCCCCCCAAGACATACGCAACAGACTGCATGAAATACAGTTACGAGCACGGGTACCAGCAACAGAGGAACCATTGACCGGCGTGGTATCATCTTCAGCGTACCTGAACTGTCAAATGGCATGAATCTGGTTTTTGTCTGTGGAGGAATAACGGTTTTTGACGGGTATGGAAGAGGCACGGAAAACGCTTGGCACCAACTTATTTCTTCGTGTGTCAAGCCAGTCCTGCACTGGGGGCATCAGGATTGGGGTGGCAAAATGTTTGATTACAGGACGTCTCTGGTACCCATTGATGGCCGTTTGGCAGTGGACCGCTACGTCACACAAGTTATGGAACATGTTGTTCTGCCCTTGTTACAGGGCGCACCCAACACGGAATTCCAGCAAGACAATACCAGGCCGCATATCACACGGTGAACTTTTAACAGTCTAACTGGATTTGACATACTTTCCTGGCCAACAAACTCTCTAGATCTAAATCCCATCGAACACTTGTGGGATCTCATTGGACCTGTCATGAACCAAGGACCACTTGCGCAAACCGTGGATGATCTACATACAACCTCAATCAACCATCAATGACTAATGGAGAGAATGCCTCTCCGGTTTAAGGCTTGTATAGCCTGAGCACCCGAGGTGGACTCATTAGACACTTAATAAATTGGTTTATAAGGATTTTTTCCATTTTTTTTTAATTTGCATATTTACCTTCCCACTATCGCTATTTAAATTTGTATGATGACATGTGCATTATTTCTTGGTGCTGCAATTTCACTTTTGAGGAATGTATTATACACTCACTTCCAAAAGTTAAGCACGGAGAGGAAAATGCTAATTTCCAGAAGCCAATCAGAATTGAAGAAGATGAAATTCGCTACAGAGGTAGATGAAAGTATGCAAATATGTTAGGTAACATCCAATCGTGCTTTTATGTCAAGAAATATGCAAAATGGGCAGTCTTATAAGAAGCCAGCTTTATGAAGGGTTACAGATGTTTATTGTAAGTGCTGATAGAAGGTGTTTAAAACTTTCGTACAATTTGTTTTCAAGACATACGTGTTTCTATGACTTCCAGAAGACGAATGGAAGATTCCGAGCGCTGGCGTGCTGTGGGGTGCATTGAAGCAGGACAGTCTATCACAGATGTTGCTCTTCTCTTCGTCGTTCATCATTCTGTAATTTCACGTTTATGGAAACAATTCCAAACCACACAGACAGTTGTCCGAAGGCCCGTAGGTGGTCGCCCAAGGGTTACAACCCCCGCGGAAGATCGATATATTGCTATTGTTGCCAAGCGGAATCGCAGAGCGACCTCCACAAGTGTGACATCTATGGTTACAGCGTCCATTGGTAAGGCTATATCTGCAGCTACTGTACGCCGAAGATTACATATGAATGGACTGTATGCCGGTACTTCGAGTTTGTGTTCCTCTATCCATCTAATCAAGAGGGGCACGATTAAAGTGGTGCCGGGAATATGGCAATTGGACTGTGTCTGACTGGGGCAATGCCATGTTTACTGATGAGTCAAGATTTTCTCTGGAGTCAGATGACAAGCATATAAGGATATGGTGTAAACAAGGAACACGCAATCAGCCCCAAAACATCACCGAACATCACGCATTCCGAGGCTGAAGCATTATGGTGTGGGCAGAGATTTCATTAGGATACCGCACCGACCTGCACATCTTTAAACGGGGTTCTGTGATGGCTGTCCGGTATCGAGATGAAGTCCTAGAACCCATTGTGAGATTGTACGCTGCAGCAGTTGGCCTTACTTTTGTTTTAATGGACGATAACGCACGTCCCCATAGAGCTGACATCGTCGATGACTACCTGGAGAGTGAACGGATTGCGCGTATGGCGTGGCCAGCATATTCGCCCGACCTTAATCCCATTGAAAATCTTTGGGATGCTCTCGGCCGTAGATGCTTTTCACGTTTCCCACCTCCAGCCAATCTTATTGAGCTGGAAACTGCTCTACAAGAATAATGGCTATTGCTTAATTCTGTGGTGATTGACCACCTAATTGAAAGCATGGTCAGAAGGTGTAAACTTTGCATACAGATGAGGGGGGATCACATACCCTATTAATGTCCTTTTTTTCATTTTATGCTGTTTATTTTCACTTTATACATAATTCTGTTTAAGTCTCCAGTATAACATTATCTGATAAATTACAAAAATTTAATATTGTTTTCATTTCTGTATATAATTATTGATTTTGTTTTATGTATAAATATATATGCTACTTTACTGCCAAATTTTGTGTCAATCAAAGCAGTATTTGTTGATTTTTTTGCATTTTACATCTTCGTGCTTAACTTTTGGAAGTGAGTGTATATACAGACGACTCTCGATAATTCAAACCTTCGATAATACGAACCTCTCAGTAATTCGAAGTATATGCTCAGTCCCTAAGAAAACTCGTGATATTTCGAACTAAACAATACGTTTTGGTACACTAAATATTTCGAAATAAAATCTGTGGCTCGACAGACTACAACATGCTATAATTCGAATATATCTTATAAAACCCTTGACAATTCAAACATTCACTATCATGTTCAATCCAGTAATAAGCAGGTTGGAGTTAACAAGTTTTGCGTTGTGTTGTCTCTACCTGTCTCGCCTGTAACGTAGCCCCTTTGAGGACCATCTGTCTGCTACACCTTCTTCGTGTTTTCTTGTTCCTCAGGCGAAAAGACACGTTTATTGTTTCCATTCATTTAAGTGGACAATAAACCAACCTCACCTGTTGTCAGACGTCCATATCTTTCGTTAAACACGTGGCCTTGCTACAAATGTGTTCAGAAAGGAGGATTCGCTATTGTGAAGAAGAGATGAATATGATTGTGTATGAATGTATTATTTTAATACAGATCTTTTAACTTATGTATAATATTTATACTATGTAATATGTGCTTTTTAAAAGTATTTTAAAATAATTTTATGCATGTTCAATTACAATTTTTGTTTTATTACATAGTTTCAAATTTAAATTTGTTGTAAAAAAATTTCTCTTCGTGTATTTGGGGATTTTTTTTCTAACCTCTTGATAATTCGAAGTTTTTCATTGGTGCCCCCAACTTCGAATTATCGAGAGTCGACTGTATCTTATATTTGATTTTTTTTATTTCTAAATTCCAACGTTTCTAATTGATTCGAGAAATGTAATAAGATATATATTTAATTGTAAACCAGTTTTTTAATTGATACCAGTTCAAAAAATTTAACTTCATTCAGTTTTTTTAGTGGAAAAAAATTTGATGCTCAATGAAACAAAAATTTTATTTTTGATAAATTAAATTAATTTTTTTGGAAGAATATGAACTTTAAAAACATGTTTACCGCTTTCTTTTTCAAACAAAAAGCATGTTATGTAATCTGATTGAATAAATACCATTAATTCATAAATATGTATCTTTGCTTTTGCAAAATGAAACAGATGAAATTTCAAACTTTTATAACTTTGAGCGAATATTGTATATCTCAAATTTAAGTACGAAAATAATGTTTCTCTTGTTTCAGTTTATTGAACAAATATAATTCTGATAAATCAATTATTTAATTAACTTGGTTTCTTTTTTTAACAAACAAACTGTGTAACAAAAAAATTTAAAACCATAAAAATGTGTTTGTATTAATAAAATTTATGTAATTTCATTTTTTAGTAAGAATGTTGTCTGAATGAATGATTCAGAAATGGAAAAAAGAACAAAACACTCACAATATAATTTTTTTTTAAAAATTCAGATTCTGAATACAGGAAAATCGCTTATAGACCGTACATTATTAATACAATCGAATACTGTCTGTTATGTGTGTTGTGTTATTAAATTACACTCATGTCCATAAATTAAGGATAATTCAGAATCACACACAAATTGAACTTTAAAATAAAAATTTCACCTGTAGAATTATCACACACATCTTGAAGAAGAATATGCAAATTACAGGAAACCACCAGATGGCGCAGATAGTACGTCACAATGACGTCTATGTGCTCGTGGGCCTGTCAGATGTGTTCCCCTTACCGCAACTCACTGTCGCCTGCAATTAACCTGGAGTAGAGAGCATACATTGTGGACAACGCTACAGTGGTCTTGTGTGATGTTTTCCGACGAGTCCAGGTTTCGTTTGCAGTCTGATTCTCGCCGGACTTTCATATGGAGAGCGCCAGGTACCCGTTACCACTAAGAGAACACCATTAAACGACACCGTTACGGTGGTGCAGGATGGCTCGTTTGGGGAGGAATTATTCTTGGTTCCAGAACTCACCTGCATGTTCAGAGTGCAACGATGACAGACCACATCTATCGGGATGTCATTCTGGAACAACATGTACGTTTGTTTCGGGGCGGCATGGATGCTGAATTTCTGTTTATGGATGACAACGCCCGTGCTCACCGTGCAAACATTGTAGACGAATATCTTCAATCGGAGGATAGCACCCGTATGGATTGGCCAGCATACTCACCGGACTTGAATCCAATAGAGCATGTGTGGGATACTCTTGGCCGACGAATTGCAGCCCGTCAACCCCCTCCCACCTGTCTACCGGAACTTCGGAGGGCATTGCTTGATGAGTGGTGTAATATTCCTCAAGATCAGATTGATAATTTGATACTCAGCATGCGTAGGCGTTGTACGGCCTGTATTGCATCGTCCGGGAGACATACTCCGTATTAACCATCATACTAACCATGTTATACTGTTTTTTGTAAATAGGTTCTCTTTTGAAATTTGCTCCAGGAGTAAAAATCGCAATTTTATTAATTATGTCAAACATATAGCATCTTTTTTGCTCTTTACCTTTTGTTTAATAAATAGACTTTACAAATAAGTCAAATTTGTTTTGCTTCTGTCTCTTTCTTTGCCTGAACTTCATTATCCTTAATTTATGGACATGAGTGTATTAATTAATCTGCTAGAATCTAACTAATAATTTTACGTCAAATTAAATATTTTTTTTTTGAAATTTCAATAACTTTATTTGAAATATGATCTGAAAAATATAGTCTATTAAAAAATTTTAATAGAAATAAAAATGAGTTAAAAAAATTTACCTGACGTATAGTATAAGGAACAATTATAAATATTATACCATATATTAATATTGTACCCCCCCCCCTCCTTTGTTTACAAGATTATTTATAATTTCCTCCAAGGTTACGGAGCGCTGTAGTAAAAAAATTAAGAAGAATATTGCAAAAAAAGAAAAAGAACATATGAAGGAATACGGAAACAATCCAAGTTTTATTTACATATTTTACAGGTTTTCTGTCTGTGAAACCTTGGTTACACGCCATATATCAATGTGATAGTCCAGTTCCTGCCTCCTCTAGTCAATATGGTAGTATCGACGTTATTGACAGCACGTACTATCCTGTCCTTTTTATCCGCATATTTGGTCTTTTACATAAGACCAAGACCCCTTTACCTCGTGATGTAGAAGAACAACATGAAAAGGTAACACATGCTATCAATAATGTTAATAGAACTATGTTGAGTAAAATGCAGCAAGTGCTGGATTATCGCATTGATGTATACCATGTAACCAGGGGTTCACATATAGAACACTTATAATATACTAAACAAAAAATTGCTTCCGTATTTTTCATATGTTCTTTTTTGCTGTATTCGTCTTTGCTTTTTTAAAACGCTTTTATAAGTTTCACTTGTATGTAACGGAATCTTTGAACTCGATTTTTACCCACTTTAAAAGGTCAGATTAATTCGAAATTTTGCACACTTGTCAAGGACCGATGACAATACAATAATTTCATAATTTTGTTCCCTTGTCCTTATCAGGGTCATCAGGAATAATGATTTCCAGATTTGGTGACTAATTCCATATACCATTTCCAGATTCGGTGACTAATTCCAGAGATTTAGTGAATAAAAGATTAAGGTTTGCACCTTAAGCGAATTAACCCTAAAAGCGAATACACTTGTGATTAATACAAATAAAACAAACAAAAATGTTATTTATGTGAGAAAGGGGAGGGTGGGTGCGTCAGCAATTTCTTACTATAATATAAACAGTTGTCTAGTTTTTCTGAAAATGGAAATCAAAAAAGACTCGTGCATGTGAAAAAAAATAATTTATGTTCGAACAGCTAAATATTATCTATTTTTATAAAACAATACGTTTAGAAGTGATGATACAAGTTAACATTATAGCAATACGTATAAAAGGTGATAATACGATTGCAACTTAATATTTCTTCTCAACACACTTTTATTAGTTTAACCAGTATCTATAGAGACGGAATCTTTGAAAATATAACGATACGGGACTCATCCGCGTCCCCGTAAATGGAGAGATTAAATACCCTTCAGACCCGTTAATTCATATCCATTATAGAGCAAGACTAATTCCAGCAGCCAGGTTATTCCGGATCCAAAAATCAAACTCAAGGATAAATTCAACAATGAAAAAATGATAATTTAGAAAGCTAAAAAAAAACACGCTTTTGTTGTAGATCAATCTAAAAAATGAAAAATAAATTATAGTTTTAAAAAAAAAACTAAAAACATTCTTTTATAGTGAATCGAAATAAAAAGTAAAAAAAAAATAGTTCTTAATATAAGAATAAAATGATTAACGAGAAAATTAATGCCATTGTGGTAAAAACGTGGGGTGCTTTGTACTACATTTTTACACAAACTCAGCATTTCGGAACAGAACTAGTAAGAAATTATAACAATTAATATAGATTTACCCCAAAGACATTAATTTTCTCGTTAATCATTGTATTCATATATAAAGAATTATTTTTTTACTTTTTAGCTCGATTCACTTAAAAGCGTGTTTTTTTATTAGTTTTTTAAACTATAATTTTTACTTTAGCGCTTCAAACCTTGGACGGAATTATGAATAAACCTGTATTATGCATCCACAGATGATGGAGAGAGCTAAACTGATTTCTGATACTTAAGTCATTTTAATAGCAAATTTTTGCAGTCATATATACGTAAAGGGAAAAAATTGTTTTAAAAAAATTGCTAATTATAATATTCTATTTCTTATAGTTCTTAACAGAGGTTATTTTATTACAGGAAAATTTATTTTTTGGATCTTGTGCTATGAATGTGCGTAGAATGAATATTTTTTAGTATATCGAAGTAGCACTTGAATGGAAGTTTGAAAAAAAGAAACAACCACTGCATCACTCTTCTTTACTTATGTGGGCGTGCGTGTGTGATAAATTCGTTTCCAGGAGAAATATTTGTAGTTTTTGTCAGGCGGTAGTTCAATAACTATTGATTTAATTTGTTTTAGTGTTCAAACTTGACAAGCTTAATCTTTCATCACAATAACGCAAAAAACCAAGACTGTGTCTATAAATTAAACTCGGCAGTAACGTTAGCTTGACAATGGAAGCTCATATCTGTACTTATTTCCATCTATCATCGAGACAAATATTCCACCGACTTTAATTTTCCGTCTCACATAGAGGTGAGCAATCACAATGAGATGATATATTATTCTCTAAATGCATCTATAATGATACCTTTGAAGTCCTCGTGAGTATCTCAAAGACGTCTCTCAAATTATAATTATGTGCAAATTGTTCGCAGTCAATTAACTGAGTCTACAACTTTGCTTCTAGCTTATTTGTATGTCTAAAATGCATCTAGGTTAGTCGAGGTGACAATGATTCCGAATTACCGTCGCTGATCCAAGCTTCTGATCTGTATTCAGTGTGAATTAATACTTGTCATAGTATATTTCAATGGTCATTTGTAGAAACCATCTTACTTTGTTTGCATTCAATGTTACATATAGATTTAACAAAGTCTTAGCCATTATAAGAAAGCTAAGCCTAATTGTCATTTTTATTACGTGCATTTCAGAATTCCATCGATGAAAATAGCATTTGAATTCAACAATATTATTAAAACTTAATGCTGTTAATCAAATAAGTATCAAGATAATTCAATATACAGTAGATTGTTTTACTTTCACCCTGAAAATAACTTGTAATTGAATTTCATTTGCTTTTGTAAGAAGAAATTAGTATTATTTGTTCTTTGTAGGTCAGTAACAGATATAAATTAATGAAATCTCGTGGATTGTAAAGATTATTCTTTTTAGTATGCGACTGAAAAGATTGTTTAAAATAAAAATAAAAAATTGCAAAAATATTTCTGTGAAATTGTTTTAATATTAATTTATAAAAAAAATCTAGAAATATACGAAATCAGAAATTTTTTATTAGATTCTCTTGCTATTATTTTTTACACATTAATTAACCCCCCCCCCCCCTGAAATAAATGCACTTGAAAAAAAAGATATAATTTTTTTATAGTTTTAACTCTCTTAGGAAAATTATTTTTAACCTCTTTACTTGGATTTTTTTGTGAATCAAGCTCTAAAACATTTCTTTTTATTTAAGGTATCCAACTACCCTAAAATTGAGAATTTTGCCAAAAACTGGCAATTTTTTATGATTTTATATTATAGGCCGTCTTATAAGCTTTATAAAAGATACCAAGTTTATTATTTTCCGTTCTCTAGAACAAAAATTACAAGTGTTTTAGTAAAAGCAAATGTCATTACTCTAAAATGCGTTTTACTCGAAATGTGTCTTTTAGAAAATGCTCAAACCGTGACAATGATTGCTCAAAACATTTTGAAAATAATTAACTGGAATTTTTTTCTGTATGCTCTGTATAATAGTAGAAGTGTTTAACTTTTAAATTTATCAATCATTGCTTTATTACAAAATTTACAGTCCCTTATATGAATATAATCACTGTTTTTTTTTAGAAATTTCATACGATAACTAATATAAAGTACTCTAGTTTTTGTAAAAATTAAAATATCTCTTATCCTGAAGGTCATTTCAAAAATGAATAACATGGAAATACATCAGAATTGAAAGATTGAAAATTTGTTCATAAAGTTTTGGTACAAAATGAGCCCCATTTATGTTATTTTTTGTAAATCTTTATCAATTTTTCCCCACTTTTTAGTAATAATAACTTCTTTTTCTCTTCTTAATTTTAGCATATTTTTCTTAAAATGCCCTTAACAAATCTAAAAAACATAAGAAAAATCCCCGTTTGCCCATTTTATCGAAAAAAAAGTTGTCGCAAGTAGTCGGATACCTTAATATGAAATAAATTAATAGAAATTCAGTACACAGCATATACTAAATGTAGCATGTTCACTATATGCATTTTAATAAGTATGCAGTGCTTATATGGGAGTACAAGAGAGTCTGAGATAAGACTTTGGTTACTTTGTAAAACTATATAAAGATGTGTAATAAAAAATTGAATTTTTACTTACATTTTAGATCATTATAAAACTCTAAGCGTTTTTGTTATTATTATGGAAAGAAATACGTGAAAAATAACGGATGATGTCTTAAAAAGTGCGTCGTAACTAATAAAGAAACGTTTGAAATAAATAATGCCTTAAGTAAACCGATTTGTGTTATTATTGAGAAGGAAATGCCTTAAAAATAACTGATATCTTATCTAAGAAATTTATGTTATCCTTTTAGATAGATACATCCTTCCTACAAGCTGAGATCATTAGTTATTCATTAATTACCAAAGCACTCTCTCGTGTGCGATTCTGTTATAAGTTATTTACATTCTAGTTACGAATTCAGTTCTTGAGAAATGTATTCAAAATGCACATTTCTGGAGGGAAAGTATCCGATACATTCTTGAATAGAACACGTTATCATACAAAGTTATGCTTTATGGTTTCTTTACATTGTATTACATATATACATTCGTCATTTACATGATAACCTAGTTTATATTTTATGTTTAAAATTCCGACATCATTAAACTGTGCAACATTATACAAAAGCTTGAAATTTTCTCATTTGGAAAATATTTACTTTCTAATATTGCACTATAAACAACTCGATTATAATCTCTAACATAATAATTGTAACATACTCCTCTCATTAAAAATTGAACTGAGACGTTAAATTTAAGCGATGTCTCAATTACTACCGAAAGTTTCAAGTAAACTTTGTATTGGTGATTAATAATCAGACTGATTTTGTTTAGCTTACATTTTTGCTTAAATCTATATAAGATATGTTTCTTGTTAGATTGAAATATTTATTAAAAGCTTAGTAATAATTATTACCGTATAAGGTTTTAATACTATATACTCAGGCTCCTTAAGTCACACATTAGATTTTTAATTTTACATAATATACATTAAATGGTATTTAATATGTTTTGATAATAATATACTAAGAATTTATGTCTCCGTTTAAGTATTATATTAAACAACATTCAAAGTTTTAATATTTATTTTCACCTGAATTATTTTAACTATACTTTACTTTTTTGTTTATTTTTCCTTAACTCAATGAAAATAGTAGTTTCTTCATCCTAAATAACACTGAAATTTATCATCCTTAACTTTAGAGGCTTTTCTTACTTCTCTAGCTTGCATCATAAGGTTTTGCCCAGTGGCGTAACGGAAAATAATTGGGCCCCCCGCAAGGTCAGATCTTGGGCCCCAAGCCAGATTATATATATATATATATATATATATATATATACACTTGCTAGAAAAAAATCTACGTTCATCTACTACTGTGTACACAAGCAACGAAAAAAAAAATTTAAAAACCAGAATTTGAAAAAAAAATTTCAAATGATAATTTATTTAGTTCATTCCAAGTATTGAGAATAACAAATGTAAACTCGGTTTTTTTTCCATAGCTTTTAAAATAAAAACGGGTTTGTAGCGATACCAACCAAAATCAAGCAGAAAAAAATCTGTGTTCACTGTTTTAGTAGTAACTATAAAAATTGTTTAAAAAGGATAATGAGCTATTAAATAGCTGCAGCGGCGTAACGGAAAATAATAGCCCTCCCCTAGCAAGGTCAGGTTTTGGGCCCCAAGACAGATCTTACAAAGGATTACAAAACCAAATATAATGTACCTATATACATCACCTAAAAATTTTTGAACATTAAACTTCTAACTGAATACAAAATCAACCTGAGTCTGAACAAACGAAGTAAATAATCTTTAACATTAGAGAGTATTTATGGTATTTATTAAAAGGGAAAATCTCTGTAACAACAGTCGAAAGATAACCTGATAACTTTAATAAAAACAATACATTAAGAAAGTCACGAAAACTGTAAAATAATTTTCGTTTTCAAATTCTTGCTGAAGAAAAAAGATATCGCTTACCTTATTCTTAGTTTCTAAATCCCGAGATGAGCTTGATCTAAAGTTCGATTATATTATAGCATAAATACTGCCACTCTTGAAAAAGAGAGTTCTTTGTATGATGCAAAACTGATGTGATGAAAGAAGAAATAAACTGATACATTCCGCGTGCGCTAAGATAAAGACACAACTACTATTTCGAAGACACAGACTAAAAGAAAATTTGTTCCTTTAAATCTGTATCTATATGAGCACCCACATAAAGCGCAAAATCACTTCTATTCGAGTCGGTTTTTCTCAGTTTTTATCTTACGACTCATTTTCTTCAGATAGAGTGTCCTTATTAGCTGAAGTGTCCGAAACTGTGTTTTTTCTTGTGAATTAATTTTCACTCCCATGATTTGTTCATCAAGTTCACTAGCATTACTATAACAAGAACTTGCACACGATTATGTATTTGCAGATATTAAAAATTTATCCAATTTTGAACATTCACAATGAATATTATACTCCTTTTCCTTTCGAATTTTTCGTTTTTGAGAAACATTCAAAGTTTTTTTTAACTCTACTCATCTTAGGGCCGCTTTTCTTCTTGTCTTCTTGACAAAATACCATTTTTTAAACCAGAATATTAAATTCCAATAAAAAAAATGCAGTTCTAATAATGAAAGCGAGAATTGAGAAAGAAATATTAAAATAGTAAAAGAACACACCCTAAATTTAAGTGCATTGAATATAAAGATAGAGATTTCTGTTCTAAAAGCAATTTTGTGAAACGTTTCTCATTATGCTTTATTTAACTGAATACTCACAAATCTGATCAAATTTTTATTTAAATGCTCTCTCTGGTTTTCCAAGTATCGTAATACTATTTCATGTGAAGAAAACATAACAGATGTACGTTATTTACGACTTCGCTAAATGAAAATGAAATACTTGAGCGGGAGGGGAACTATAAAGTTGCCAATATAAGTTACTTTGCAACTTCCGTAGAAAGTAAATCATGTCTTTTTTTTCTCTCTCTCTCTACAGCTAATGTTAAGTATACTATAATAATAGAGGTGTGAATATCTTCCTAGCGTTATATCCCCCGATTCTCCATGTGACTTTATTTTATCGGATAGTAATTTAGGTTTAAAAAGAAAACCCGCTGAATGTCTTTCGCCGCGAGGATTACAGCGAATAAAAAAATGTTTTTTGATTTGATTATTGGATCAAATATATCTAAAGAGAGTATAAAAATTTTGATTTTGAATGACTTTAAATCGCCGATTGCAAAATCGCTTAAAAATTCGAATTAAAAATGTGAAGCTAATTTTGAGAAAATCAACGTCAATGGAGTCAGTCAGGCTTTGGCCCCTAGAAGCCTTGCCCCCCCCCACACCGCGGGGGTTGCGGGGGTGTACGTTACGCCACTGGTTTTGCCTTCAAAAAACATTCATAGTGTGCGTGACATGTCTTCATTAAAAATTTAACTGTGTCATAATTTAAGCGATGTCTCAATTACTACCGAAAGTTTAAATTTAAATTAGTATTGACGCTTAATGATGAGACTGATTCAGTTTAGATTAAATTTTTTTTTATTATTTTGATTATTATTTGTATACATAAATATTATATATACCAAAAATGTGTATACTTTATTATAATATCATATGACAATAGTATTGTAAAAAAAAATCTTATTTATTATTATATCTTTACAAAGTAATATTTTTAATAAAGCGAAAGTACAATAAAAATTATAATTCTTTAAAATATTTTGTAATTTTTAACAGCTGCAAAGTTTTTCAGTTAGAATTACCAAATTAACTGTAATAAAATGATAGAAGATGGTTTTAGTTTCTTAAAATAATTTTATAAAGCTTTAATTCCATCAAAACAGATAAATGTCTTTCTTAAAATTAACCGTCAATATATCTTATGGGTTTTATCGAAGATACCTTATTAAAAATAGCTCGCATTGATAAACATATTTCTTATTAATTAGGAAAGTTATTGTCTATCTCAGTATTTAGGTAATAAATTAATTTATTCTATATCTGAATTATTTAATTTAAATACGCAGTTATGTTCTATACTATCCAATAGATTCTTCAGGAAATACATTCAGAACACTCGATTCAATTTAATTTTATCGATACTTTATTTCCCTGAGTAAATCAGAACGAAAAAAATTATTAACTTCCAAAGGAAGTTTTTTTTCATAATTAAATCTTTTCATTTGCTATTTTTATTTATGGAAACTCTTTTCCCATCTTAGAGGCTCACATATTACATGAAATAATTGTATTATAACTCAAAATTATTTTGCATTTCCTTTTAGGTTGACGCATAAAATTGGAAAACTCAAATCAATTCGGTTTAAGCTGGAGTCACGTAATTTATGCACCCTTCAAACAATGATGAAGAGATTAAATTTTGGAAATTAGAATTCCCAATTAACGTTCTACGCAATCTCGAAATAGTCAGTCGAAATCTTCCACTCGAAGTTCAAATTGAGATTCGAATCCTTACATAAACGATTTAGAAACATCTTTAGAGACAATTAATATAAGCACTTTGTAAATATCGACGTACAGCTTCAAGATGAAAGAAAAAATTATGACGGTAACATTTACTATGGACGAAGATCCTCACATATTTGGAAACTGGACTAACTCCTCTGCTGGCAGCAAATTCAACAATCTATCCACGCTCCTGAACGAAGACGATTACCAAAAAAGCAATGTGCAATCATCTATTACTGTAGAGGAATATGACTTAATAAGTGTGTTGTGTCTTACCATACTTCTTAGTTTTATTATCCTAGCCACAATAGCAGGAAACGTCTTTGTCTTGATCGCTATACTGAGAGAACGGAATCTTCAGACTTTGAGCAATTACTTAGTTTTCTCATTGGCGATTGCCGATTTGATGGTGGCATGTTTAGTAATGCCAATAGGAGCGCAATATGAAGTCATGAATCAAGAATGGATATTGGGATCGGTTATGTGTGAAATATGGACGTCAGGAGATGTTTTATGCTGTACTGCGTCCATTTTGCATTTGGTGGCCATTGCAGTTGATAGGTACTGTGCTGTCACTAATATCAATTACGTTCAGTACCGAAGTACCAGAAGAGTTGGATTGATGATTGCGGCAGTTTGGTGCGTTTCTTTCATCGTTTCTTTTGCTCCAATTCTTGGATGGAAGGATCAAGAATTTTTGCTCAGAGTTCAGAAAGACAAAAAGTAAGAAAAATTATCAATTTCTTAAATTTTTTTATGAAAAATTTCATAACATTTTAATTTAATTCCTTAAGGTATCCGCTACTTGCGACATGGGGATTGGGAATTTTTTGGTTATTTTTAGATTTGTTTAGTGCATTTTAAGAAAAATGTGCTAAAATTAAGAATAGAAAAAGAAATTTTTAATACTAAAAAAAGGAGAAAATGGGTAAAAATTTACAAAAAAATAACATAAACGCGGCCCATTCTGTACCAAAAGTTTATGAACAAATTTTCAATTTTTCAATTCTGATGTGTTGCTTTGTTATTCATTTTTGAAATGACCTTCAGGATAAGAGATATTTTAATTTTTACAAAAATTAGAGCACTTTATCTTAGTTATTATATGAAATTGCTTAAAAAAACAATGATTATATTAACAGAAGGGACTGTAAATTTTATAATAAAACAGTGATTGATAAGTCTGAAGGTTAAAACACTTCTACTTTTATATAGAACATACAAAAAAATTTATATAGTTCATTATTTTCAAAACTTTTTTAGCAATCGCTGACCCCGTTTGAGTATTTAAAAAAAAATACATTTCGTGTAAAACGCGTTTTAAAGTATGACATCTTGCTTAAAGTAATGACATCTGCTTTTACTAAAACACTTGTAATTTTTGTTCTAGTAAACGGGGGGGGGGGGGAATAAACTTGGTATTTGTATAAACCTAATAAGATGGCCTATAAAATAAAATCATAAAAAATTTTGTCAATTTTTGGCCAAATTCACAATTTTAGGGTAGTCAGTACCTTAAGGATTTCTAATTTTGAGAGTATTTATTATTTCGTAAAATTTGTGAAACGAGTTAGAATATTGGTGTTTAATTGATAAAAACAAGTGGGTTGAAAAACTCCAGAAAGGATCCTTCAAATAGTTAGAAGATTTATTTATGAGACATTTAAGGGCTAAGTTATCTCTCAAATTAAGAGTACCATTTATATTAAAAAATTTTATATTGATTAAAATTACTTTCGCAAACGCATTGCTAAACAAAGGCAATATGCATAAATTTCTTTAGCTAGGATAAATTAATAATGTTCAATCCACAGTAATGAAAAAATATGCAATAAAAGAAAGAATAGAAACTCAAAAGCAATTTTTAAATAAGTAAAAGATCTTTTCTATATTACTTATTAGATTATATTAGATTATTATTTAAATTCATATATTTCTTTACTTATAATTCATAAAATTATTGTTACAAGGAAAAATAAATTCTTAATTTTGAATGTAGAGTACTTAATTTTTTCAGCAATTTTCTTCGAAAAGTTTAAATTCATTAAAGTTATGACTTAAAACTGCAATTCCAGAAAAAATTAAATTCTTTTTTTTAAATTCTAAGAACATTCTTAAGCAGTTCTGTTTGAAAGCCTTAAAATTCATTTAGAACATTCCATTCTTATGTAAATCATTCAAATTAATTTCTTACCCAGCAGTTTTTCTCAGAAAAAAAGAAAGAAAGAAGCCATGAAGAGTTTAATTGAGTTATTAACTCAACTTCTTGGTTCTATATTATAGTAATAACAGAACAAATTCAAAACTAAAAACCAGGAAAAGAAACAGGATTTTGGAGCTAGAAAATTTTTGTTTAAAATAGTGTTTTTTAAGAGTGATTTAGTTCTTACAACTTTTAAAATAATAATTGTAATTAGATAATCAGTAGGAAGAGAATCACGAGAATCATTTCTGGCAATGCTCAAATCAAGCCTCGGATGTAAATATTTTTTTCCTATTAGAAACTTATTGTGTGCTAAATCAGTGGTCTTCAAACAGTGTTCCACGAAAACCCTGGGGTTCGGTGAGGTATACCCAGGGGTTCCACAAGTCATAGTAAAAAATCGAAAAAAAATTATAAATGTATGCAAAATAGATTCTTGTTCTCTATGAAGTTTATATAACCACAAATATTAAAAATCCATTTCTGTCATTAAAAAATTGAAAATTATATTAATACATAACTTTATTTTGTAATACTTTTTTTAAATTCTTATATAATAATATCATTAAAGAATATAAGAAAGATTTTTTTGTATGCATTACCTATTATATTGTGAATATTCTATTGTTTACTATTCCGGGTTCCATAAAATAATTTTACACTTATTAGTACAATGCTTTGAAAAAAACTAAATAGTTTTCTGTTGAAAAATTCCTCTTTCTTCCTTTGTGGAAAAAAAACACCTATAATGAAGGAGATGGAACAATTTGATGACACATCAACAGATTCAACGTTAAAATTTAAATTTAAACACGAACAACTCTTAAGTTTTAGGCTGCAAATTATACACAGGATTTCTCACACATTACTATAAACGTTTTAATATAATTCTGCACAATGCATTTAAGTGAAAAATATTTCTCAACGTGAATGGCAACAAAAACAAATTTAACATAAATTGTAAAATGCTATGGCAGATAATTTCAAAAGGCCTAGATTTCGAAAGTTTGTGAACAAAAACACAACCATATATCCAGTTACTAAATAAAATGCAAGTATCACTGATATATGAGGCACTCGGATCACAAATTAATATTTATGTATGTCTATTATATTAAAATTTTCAATAACTAATACAATCTTTTTTTAAGTTGTCTTTACATAAAGTAATTAAAAAATTGTCTATAATATGTTGACGTACTTTAAATATTATTTTTAGATATATTCCTCTAAATGCAGAATGGGGTACCCTAAAACACCTTAGAATCCTAAGGATTCCTGAGTCGAAGAAGTTTGACCACTGGGCTAAATAATAGATTTCTGTTCGTTAAACAATTTAGCCTCTCAATTTTTACGAGGTGAGGAGTATAGCAAATGGCTTGAATGAGCTTTTTTATAATTCTGTTCACTTCACCATTGTCCAAAATTACAAAATCCATTGCTTATATAATTCTCTCAGACTTGATAAATACACTTGTCTTCAGTTATGGAGAAAAATCTGATAGAAAAAAAAATAAGATTTAAATTTTGCATTCGAGGTACTAATTTATCAATAAATTCCCCATATATTGACAAATCCCTAAAATCTTTGGAAGTAAAATCTGTAGGCTGAAAATTAATGTGAAATATTAAGCGATTGTGTGTATGCCAACTTGCAAAATAATTAATTCTTCACATATTTGTTGCGTATCTAAATATTATTTAATATAGTTTTATTTTTTCTAGAATATAACTCAACTTTATCTGTTAGTCATTATATTTTTATGTTACCGAATTTGATCCTTCAGGTATTTTTTTTAAATATTTTTTTTGTATTCCTGTGTAATAAGGAGATCTCCCATTTCTTAAATTCTTATATTCTTTCAGATGCCTTGTGAGCCAAGATATAGGTTATCAGATTTTTGCTACTTGTGCCACTTTCTATGTTCCCCTGATCATCATCCTTATCCTGTATTGGCGAATTTATCAAGTCGTGCGCAAAAGGATTCGGCACAGGCCAGGACACGCAATTCGTCCGGCGGCCTTACTGCCCCTTGTCTGCGCTGAAAATGTTCCAAGTATGACTGCCCTCAACGGTTCTGCTAAGATGGTATGTATTCAAATATTCAATCGGATTCCTTAGAAACGTTTTTTGAAGTAAAACTGCTTTACGCACGCTTGACTTGGGGAGTAAGCTGGTGAATGCATGCCGAGAGCGTTAAGAAAAGTGTAATCGGGCGAGGCGAACGCACCCTTGAGTGAGTGAATGACTGAATGAATGAATGAGTGAATGAATGAGAGACTGAAGGAGTGAGTGAGTGCATGAATGAATGAATGAGTGAGTCAATGAGTGCATGAGCGAGTGAGTGAATAAGTAAAGGATGAATGAGTGAGTGAATGAATGAATGAATGAGTGGGTGAGTGAGTGAGTGAGTGAGTGAGTGAGTGAGTGAGTGCGCGAGTGAGTGCGTGAATGAATGAGTCAATGAATGAATGAGGGAATGAGTGAGTGAGGGAATGAGTCAGGAATGAATGAGTGAGTGAGTGAATGAGTCTGTGGATGAGTGAGTGGATGAGTGAGTAGATGAGTGAGTGAATGAGTCTGTGAGTGAATGAGTAAATGAGTGAGTGAATGAGTGAGGAATGAATGAGTGAGTGAGTTGATGAATGAATGAATAAATGAGTGAGTGAGTGAGTGAATGAATGAGTGAGTGAGTGAATGAATGAGTAAGTGAGTGATGAGTGAGTGAGTGAATGAGTGAGTGAGTGAATGAGTGAATGAATGAGTAAGTGAGTGAATGAGTGAATGAATGAGTAAGTGAGTGATTGTGTGAGTGAATGAATGATTGAGTGAATGAGTGAGGGAATGAATGGGTGAGTGAGTGAGTGATTGAGTGGTGAATGAATGAGTGAATGAGTGAGGGAATGAATGAATGTTTTGTTTCTATCAGAAACCTGGTCAAATGACCGATGAAAATGTTGACATCCCGAATTTTAATTGTATTGCGAGATTTAAGCGTAACAATGTTAGATCAGCAGGAGTGGCAATTTATCAGAAATCGAATGATAACTTGAATAAAGTAACTTCGAACATGGACATTTTATTATGATATTTAATATTCGTGAAATCGATATTGGTCGTCAATCATCAATTGGTGATATATGTGCTGCTCACTGTGTTTTGGATGTTGGAACAAACATCATAATGGTAGTTGCTTACATTTCGCCTAATGAACAGTTAATAATATTATAAAGTTTTTTATATAAAAGACTTATAATTCATGGTCGAGTAGGCTCTGAAGAATAAGGAGAAAACTATAATACGTTGCCACTAATTTTAGCAGGAGATTTCAATGCTAATTTTGCTTCCGAAGATGGACAACTCTTGGTAAACTTTCTACAAGATAAATTAGAACTACAAATAAATAAAATGAATAATAACTGAAATGAGCTTGCCACAAGACATGGAACAACAATCGATGCAGTTTTCTCTAGATACCTTTCTAATTTTCATTCGAAAACATAAGTATCTTATTTCTTATACCATAAGCCTATTGTCTCGGTCTTAAAATCAACCACTGTAATTACTGATGTATCCGATAATGAAAATAATGAATAAAAATAAAAAATCTATTCAGCAATATTAATTTATTGATGAAAACCCATAATAAATTTAAATATTTGTAGAAAATTAATATACGTATATCAGCGTTTCTCAAACAGTGGGGCGTGCCCTCCCCCTCCCTTGGAGGGCGTGACAACTCTACGAGGAGGGCGCAAGCATATTGAAAAATCAAAAACAAATTTATTTAAAAAAATTTTAGTATACTGCAAGTAAGCACAAAATACATTCTGACATAATAAAAAATAAAATACACATTTACACTGATATATTACACTTATAAATGTATCAGTGCTACACAATGTATTTTATAATTAATTTAACAATACTAAGTTGAGAACAAGTTTAATAATTACCAGTGAGCTCCTTGGATTTGTCATATATAAAATGTATCCAAAAATGAATATTTATCTTTATGATTTGTACGATTTAGAATTAATCCCTAAACTGTTGATTAAAATTTACGCGATTTGCTTCCCAATGTCAACCGTTTTCCACGTAGGCGCGTGTATAAGGGGAGGGGCGGGGCAGGAATAAGGAATAAAAAAAAACTGAAATAAGTAAATCTCCTTTTTTCGCAAACATTGTCAAGGTCCTTTTATTGCATTCCAAATCCTTTGGAATAATTTTATGGATAGCAGTGTAGAGAAAAGATCGTACTTCGGAAAGACGTATATTTACGTCCGAAGAAATTAACGCTTTGACTGAGCGAGACGTTTATATACGCCGGTGGCACTTAAGAGGTTAAGGTCGTATCGTAGTTTTAGCTTCAAAGTATAGTAGCCTTGAATTTAATACATTGTTACAGTATGAGGAGGGCGCGATGAAAAATATGATTGAATATTGGGTCGCTAATACTGAAACTTTGAAAAGCACTGACGTATATGAATATACATATTTATATTTTATACATAAATACATATATAAATATATATAGATGGAGCTAAAGAAGTTTTACTTCAGTCGTGTGGTCTAAAGAACACTCGTTTTTTTTTTTTATTACTAATGGTAGATTATGAACAGTTACAGCAAATATAAAGAAAGAAAAAACACAATATAAAAAAAGCTGGAACAAAGTTCATCAATCTACCATGTCTCTAGCCTTTCATTAACGCTCGGCGAGAAACGTCTTGTGCAGAGCAGGACAGTGTAAAAGATGTGGGGAGTCTATGACTTCTCTAGAGCTGCACGGAGTGCATATCGGGGAAGGAACAACTTTGATTCTATACAGATGGTTTCGTAGGCAGTCGTGACCGGTGGCTAGACGGAATTCAGCGACCACTCTACGCCTTTAGCCATTACACAAGTTCAGAATATCATTCCACCAAGACTTAAAGAAAACACGGTTGTAGCACATGAGCTTTGATTGATCTTTTAATAAGATTTTTATTGGAATAGAAGGACATAGGACGAGTAACTGTCTGCAAGACAAGAACATCATTTTGAGCCAGGAAGTCAGCTTTCTCGTTACCTGGAACTCCACAGTGGGCAGAAACCCTCTGAAGGACTATAGTTTTTCCAAGTGATGCTAGGTTTTTAAGATCATGATGACAATCCAATACGTCCTGTGGTATGGGATTGTTATCAGAAAAGATAGCCGACAGAGCAGCTCTGGAATCGCTGAGGATAACAGCTCTTGTAAATTTTTCCAAGTGGCTCTGCAGCTGTGACAGAGCTGTGAGAATCGTAGCTATCTCACCGTCAAACGCAGTACCTCGGCCCACAGGGACGTAAAAAGAAAAAATTTCGGAGAAAAACTCCGGCACCTGCATTAGGGCTATCAGATAGGAGGCATCCATTGGTAAAGATCCGAAGCCACTCTGGTTCAGGGTAAGGAATATTTAATACTTCGAGAGTGAGGGCTCTCAAAATAGAGGGGTATGTATTACTTTTATTTGGGTATGTATTACTTTTAGTTACCTTTTGACCCAGGTCAAGATTAATCAGGAAAAGTTTAAATTTCATTGGATTTTGTGGTTCCTTAGAAAGGTAGAAAACTAAGAAAAAAAGGGGGAGTATACAGCCATTTAATAAAATTAAGCAAAATAATTTTTATTCCTCCATTTTTTTTCCGTTTTTACTTCATTAACTAAAAAATATTGTCCTGTTGTTTAATTTCAGTTAAAATTTTGTTAAGCCGTTAGTAAAGAGAATTATTATGATAACCTGATACCAGTCACGTGAGATTTCTCTTCAGGTATCTTTGTCCTTTTACTGTCAAAATTATGGACTTCCAAAGTTGGTGGTACTGGATTGGAAGCCTACCAGTGCGCACTGAAAACTTTCAAGAGGCGATAGCGAACTAAGAGACAATTTGTATGTTTAATTGAAGGACAATAATCATTCAAATCAGCCCGTTTGAAGATAATAGGTATTTGCAACCAGGGATGTCTTAAAGTATGGTCCAACTAGGCCCGGGCCCATGGCCTCACCCTCGGAGGGGGGCCTCGTTTCATTCTCGGCTCTATCTTAATTAGATCCTGATCTGGATAATTTTAATGGTCAAATATTAATCCCGTATATATTCTCCGAAACACAGGGAAATTTAAACTGCATGTCAACCAGTAAAAATGGTAAGACTATATTATTTTGTGGTGACCGTACCCCATGTCTAGACCTAGGCCTAATACCATAAACAATCATTCAACTCATTTAGACGAAATGCGGCCAACAGTCGAGCCAGTTTATGCCTAGGTTTTGGAGATTGTGAGTCGTGCATGTTATTTGTTTTAAATTACCCTTTGAACGAGTATTTTATAATGAATTCTATGTACTGTCTACTTTTAAAGGTCTCAGGTAGGGCCTACTTTTGCATAGGGGCCCAGGGCCTCAAATAATCTTAAGATTTCTCTGGGCCCAGGGTCTCAAGAAGTCTTAAGACGTCCCTGTTTACAACGATCCGTTCACTGTAAAAGTATGGTGATGTTATAAACACACAAGTTAATGCATACAAGTCTATGAAGACTGGATTTTAGATATATAATGAATATTAATTTAGGAATAAGTCTCATTAGAGGAAATAATTATCTCTAATTGACACATATAGGGAAAATCTCCATTTACAAATATTTCACTTCTTATATGATATTGGTTTTACGCCTTGTATTTAATTTCGTATAAGAAACAGCTTTTTACTCTAGATTTTACCTATATAGTTAGGACTTCCATATACCGTCCAGTCCCGCAAACTCGGTACTTGATGTCCAGATAACTCGGCCACTCACCTGCAGGTCGAAAAAAACAGCAGAAATTCAGAGTGAAGGAAAAACGCTGGAAAATGATGAAGACGACAACGATGAGGACACCATATCAACTAAAATATCACATAGTGAGATACTAGGTGCGTCGATAATAGACTTGCTGTTCCTTTGTCATTTTCGTGATGAAGCAGAGTGCAGGGCAGAAAACAACAGGGCATGACGCATTTCCTTTTTAAAAAAGTAACCAGTTTTCGCCAAGTAGGCTACTTAATTTTCATTATAGACAACTTTATGGCTTCATAAAGTATTTTTGAGCTTTCATAAAGTACGTACTTTTCCTTTATTTAAGGGTATTTCGGCAGTTAATTTTCTGTTGTCTTCTGAAGCAAACAATACATACATGTGCTGTACAATATTTTCTGGGGAAACATCCGTACTTATTCTTTTTTTAATTCCGTTCTTGATAACCCAGCATTTTCACAAACTCGGCCATCCTTCGGTCCACATTAGGCCAAGTCTTCGGTACTCTACTGTACTTAAGTTCAGAAACTGGCAACCTTTATAACTTCATGAAATGCTAAAAGTGTATAATTTTATATTTAGCGGACCATTAATATAATTGTGAACACTATATGGTGGACCAGAGATCGGCAACCTATTGCACGCGTGCCACATGTGGCACGTGGTACAATTCTCAGTGGCCCTCTAAACTATTCTACAAATTTGTCAGTTTTTGAGTGGGTGGAAGTTGACAAATTTGTAATGGACCTTGTTTGACAAACATTTTTAGAATTACGGACATTTGGGGAATTACGAAAAAATCTAAAAGATAACTCTAAAGATAAATTTACAGCTATTTTTAAATTATTGAAGGTCATTGCTGGAGAGATTTAATTATATGAAAATTGCATGTACTCCATTTTCTGATTTTGATTCTACATACCCAAGTAAAAAAATCTTTCCTCGTGTGAAAAATATATCGAATCCGCAAAAAAAATTGTTTAACAACTGACTGCTCAGAATCGTGTCTAATTGAAAGTCGAATATTATACGCCTGATTTTACCATATGAAAATAGAGCCGTGCAAGCACTAGATTCACATTAACATTTTTATTTTCTTCTTATATTTAATTATAATGAGATAGATAGAACACATCTAATCTATGTTGTCTATTTCTTATTTTAATAAATATGTCTAAAATGCATAATGCGTGTACAATTTTAATTTTTTTTATTTTTGTTGAAGAAATAGTCATACATTTTATGCTGTTTATTTTTATGTGAAGAAATGTCTTTAAATGATGCACAAAATTAATATGTAATAAAACTGTAAATATCTATATTAACATCTATATTATTGTATTCTATTCCCAAATTCTGTGAGCATTATTGCGGGACTCGATTTGCTTATAATATGTCCTACTGTGTGGCCCCCTGAATCACATTGGTAGATTGGTTTGGCACGCCGCAGCTAAAAGTTTACCGACCCCTGTGGTGGACTATTATAACTATACTGACACTTATTTACGTCTGCATTTACAATTCCATATCACCGAAAAGAAACTTCACAACATGCGAAAATAAACTGGCAACACAAAGAAATATCAACAAGTTGAAGTGTTATGCTGACAATTCATCATGGTTGCCAACTCTATCACTTTCAAATATCACTACATAAACCTACAAAAGTAGCTAAAATGTCACTAAACTCAATAAATTTGGCAAAAAGTAGTAGCTGATCCATATTCCATAATGGGTTTTGTACCTCGTCATTTTTAAGCTCAATTTTTATTAAAGTTATACATCATGCTCCAGTTTTCCTGCGGACCATCAAAATTTTTTCAGGGACCACCGGTTTGCGACCGTTGCTTCAGTTAAATGATTGTAAAGTTTTTTTGTCAAGAGTTATGCATAATATGTCTCATGAACACTCAATGCCAAAAAATTAAGTCATTCAAACATTTTGGTTAGTGTACTTTGCTAACAATCATCCATTAAAAGTGCGGTTGAAAAGTGAACCATTCAATGATAATTGTTGCAAAGTAGATCTTTTCATCTTATGAATATTGTGACAAATTTTATTATGAAATCATATTATGTTTCGATTATAGAAAAATTGTCAACAGCATAATGCACTAAATACTTGAAAAGTGACTTTATTTCATCTACTGCGGAGAAATTATTACCCATGTGCTTAATGTACCAAAGTTTTTTTTTTAAATTAAACTATAAAATCTTGACATAACCTTCAAACTAAACTATGAAACCTTACAAGAGCATTTGGATAAAAGGTTGCTGAGAAGACGACAAAGATAAGATCTATTTTCAAGTGCTATATAGTGAGCTTTTTGAAACGTTAGTTTGTGATCCAAAGGCAGGAAGGACTTGCGAAACAAATTTTAAAAAGAAAAAGAGAGAAAAAAAATCGAAATCTGTAAATTCAAAACAATTATTGTTTGTGAAAATTCTCAAAAAGTACATTTTATTTCTTTATTTTGATAAAAAACACAATATTTCGTAATTTTATTCGACTTTATTTTTTTACCTTTAATAAACAAAACATAATGGCAAGAATACATTTTTGAATATTTCAGATATTTTTACTATATGTTGATCTATTACTAAACATATATATTTCGTAAAATTATCGAATATTTCTACTCAAACAATGAACTTTAAAGTTAAATTTTTGTGAAAATTTAGATATTGATCTTGAAAAATGGAATCGTCCTGATGATGCCATCTTTTTATATTAGTACACCATATTTTCAAAATGTTTCTATCTTTGACACAGAATTCCACCACTTTGGTGTGATGGGAAGCAATAAAAATCTATATCTGAATCATTTATCATGTCATACTCTTGAAAGACACGCAACGCGATTGTAGCTTTTGCTCTATCGGTAACAGCATAATGATGTCAATTTTAGGTTGATTCTTATTTGGCAATTTTTTATTAGTATCATAAAGGGGCTTGAATTGAATCTCTCATCATCATTACCATTTTCAGTGATATCAGATCCTTCGTGTACTTTTATTTGTGTGATGTCAGTGTGATCGGTTTGTAGGTCTCAAGAGTTTCACTAAAGTACTTTGATGGTTCTGCTCTTTGCTCTTTGTTTTTCATTACCGTTTCTTTGCTAGTTTAGATATTCGTTTCCTGCAACTTCAAAAACGTTCAAACGTTCCAAAACATAATTTTATTTCCAGAAAAATAAAATATAACTCAATTAAAAGAATTTTGTTGATTTTATTAAATTGACAGTTAGTTGAAATCATGCTTTTACATAAATTTGAATGGCTTTGGCAAAAATAATCCATGACCATAGGATATTTATATATGCTACTTCAAATCACTTAACAGATTTACTTTTGAAGATGTCAGTCTTTTATGTATAAATGAAACTTTATATCGCGATGGTAGGACTTTCTAAGTGTGTAATAATTGTTATCGTATTTATTAATTAATTGTACTATTCTGCAGTGACATGATTATATAAATTTTCCGTTCAAGTATTTAACTTTTTAAAGCACAGTTAGAGATTCTTTTCAAAAAATCATATATTTTTTGGAGCGTTGTGAAATCTTAATCGCTCGTGTAAAACAGCTTTAAAGCATGTTTATCAGAAGGCAACTTAATTGATAAAAATAATCTGGGGATTACCAAATATTCGAGGTATTCAAAATCTTTTCTAGAAAAACCTTTATTATTCTTAACCATTTTTACCACACTCTTATATAGCCTCGATAGCCTACAGATCCAGGTCAAAGATTCGTAGTAGGATTATCATGAGTTCGAGCCTAGTACATTTGAAGGACAGAGGCCGATTCACGTTAAATCTGTCGAGGCCTGAAGTCCTCCCATTAGTGTGGCCTGGAAGTTCAGAGAAAATGAGAGCTCAAGTGTCGTCCTCTTCACTTGACCATGGTTCAAAATTAAGAGGTCCGTTGCTGATAGCCTTGACTGGATATGGGTGTGGTTTTTTCGTGGAGGACCGGTTTGTAGTTCTAAGCCCCTTTCGGGTGAACCCAGTTTCCTTGAGCATTCAGCAAATATCCCTCGTTTTGCTTTATATAGTACTATGTCAATATTTTTTCTCTAACGGGGCAGCGGATTTGTATTTTTTATCTTTTCAGACTTAGTACATTCCCCAGGATCTGGTATCACTTTTTAGTGCGACACCATACAGGCGATACCAATTACCGCAAGTAATTTTGACATCCAGTTTCCTCCCCAGAGGAAGGCACCTGAGAACTGACAATACGAAATTGTACTTAGGAATTAAATTTTGCCGAGAACACGCAAGCCAAACGGGCACTCAAGGGATTTTTAAAATGCCGCATAATCATACGAAATGGATGCTGTCGATTTTCTGCATCATGAAAATCCATCAGAACTTGGGTTGGGGTCGAACCCGCAACCTTAGGTGCAGAAAACCTGCTACAAACCAACTACGCAACCTAGCCGGCAGTACTATGTCAATAAATCCACGCTTTTTTAGCGTTAGCATTCAACATTCAAAAAGCATGGGTGAGTGAGTGAATATTAACGTCACACTATTCAGCTACTGGAGGGCATTTTGGAGACGTAACTTTAAACCATGGTTAAGTGATCAGAATGACACCTGAGCTGTCACCCCCCCCCTCCTAACTTCCACACCACACTATCGGGAGGACGTTTGAGCTCTCGACAGATTTAACGTGCATCGTCCCGCTGAACGGCGGGTCTTCAGCGGTACAAGAACGAACTCATTACACACCGGCCACGAATCCGTTACCTTGACCACTAGGCTACCGCGGTCACTCATAAAACACGGGAAATAAAAGTAGAAATGCTTACATAGAAATTAATTGTCACATTACCATCGATTGGCGATCGACTGAAAGTCAAAACAATTTTGTGATTTAGCGAAGGGTGTCTATAGCAAGCTGAATGTACATTTCAACACCTAATAACATAAAATAAATATTGAGTATAAATTATGTGAGCTAATGGTACTCCGTCTTTCAGTCTTCATTATTTACGAATTTTCTCAGGAATCTAATTTCAAATGCCATCTTTTTCAATTAAAAAAAGTGAAAAACGTGTTCTTTACTTTTTAATAAGGTTTGTTATAAAAGTAAATATAAAGAAAAAAGATTTTAAAATATTTCTTTTTTTGTTGAACAAAAAAGTTCTTTGAGCTTTTAGCTTGAAGAACAAATATTTTGAACTTACTGATTTTACATTCCCCCCCCCCTACTCTTAATCCATAAACCAAAATAAATACATCATTTTGATCATCCTAAAAACAATTTATGGGCCAATGATCCTTGTGGAGTGAGATCGGGGAACCACCACGATCACATTTCATCTGCTTGTACAATGCGTTACGGTATAATAAATAAATACAGATTTCCGAAGCTTCTTTAGCACATCCACACAGTGGAATACTAAGTGAAGCTTGTAACAGAAGCATTTCGAAAGTTTTTTGGGGCTGAAATAAAAAATGGCATCATCAGGACAACTCCTTTTATCAAGATCAATATCCGAATTATCTCAAAAATATTACCTTAAAGTCGACTATCTGAATTAAAATATCCTATAATTTTATAATTTATGCTTAGTAATAGGTTCACATATAATGTTAAGATATTCGAAACATGAAGTATGTTCACCATTTTTATGCTTTGTTTACTAAAGATGAAGAATGAAAGTCGAATAAAACTGAAAAGGCCCCAGTGAAATTTGTAAAATAATCATTACTGCAAATAGATGTTTTTATACCTTGAAGAGCTATTTAAAATCCAGTTTTCTCAAATTAAGAACTAAATTGCTTCTGTACAGAAGTCTTACAAGATCTGTCCTGACTTATGCATCAGAGACTTAGCCATTGACTTTACGTGATGAAGAAGCTTTGAGAATTTTCGAGAGAAAGATCTTGCGCAGCATTCTTGGTGGGATCCAAGTGAATAGATCATGGAAAAGAAGATCTAACTTAGAACTCGTACAAAATTTCTAAACAACCTGATATTATAAAATTTGTCAAATTACAGAGACTTAAATGATCTGGTTATTTGGCTTAAATGAATGAAGATCGTAGCTGCAAGAAAATCTTTCTGGCAAAGTCCATGGGAAATAGATCTTGGGACAGATCTCCTTAAGCGGGATTGACTGTGTCAAAAAAGACCTAAATATTTAAAAGGTCAAAAACTGGAAAACAGTTGCCAAAAGTAGGGATGCCTGGAGAAAACTTCTGGAGAAGGCCAGGGCCGACCCAGAACTGTCGAGTCATTAAAGAAGAAGAAATTGAAAAAAATCAAATGTGTATGAAAAGAATCGCTAATCAAATTAAAAATAAATATACTTGAAGAAGGGGAAGCGGTATGGCATAAGAAAAAGGAATCAAAAGTGTATCAATAAATGCCGTCGTAAGCAGCGTAACGAAAAATAATTCGGCTACAAGTGACATTTTGAATCGCATTGTGAAGGTTTTGGCATGAGTTGCACATTAAACCAAAATGCTATTTAACGTGCATGATTCTTTCGGGTTTTGACGGGGGGAAAGACTTCCAAGTAGGTAAACCGTTGTGAGAGACTTAGCGGAAAGCTCATCTATCATGGCAAAGTCGTAACACATTCGATTGTTCCACGACCAAAAACCACATTAAAAAATAACGATAAAAACACCCGTTATCGCTAGCTTACACAAAACTTGTTCAACATGTTGTCCACCATTTTCCGCTACAAGTTTGAATCGACGTTATCGTTAAAGCGTGAACTCCGTTGCTTCATAGAATAGCTAGGTATTTCATGAAATAACTAGACAAATCAGTTAAAGTACATAAAGTTATTGAATTCCACGATTTAACTAGGTATTCTATAGAATAGCGATTATTCGATCGTTAAAGTATGAAATACGGCACTCAAAAGTTCTTTAATGACCGAATAAAACAATTGTTCTCTAAATCTCAGTTCAGCATATGTGAGCGAGAATTAATATCCATAGAAGAAGTTTCGTATATTGACACAACGCTCTAATATGTTACCACAGTGCTAAGTTGCGGCACAAGGCAAGGATTTAAAAAGTGCTTGTGTAAAAAAAATGTGTAATAGTAAAAAAGTGTTTGTTTAAAAAATAATATGCAGTGCAGTTCAGAGTGTCATCTTAGCAATCATTGCTCTAATAAATAATAAAAAGTAAAATAAAGGTATTTCATAAAATTTAAATTAATATTCTCTTACATTTTTGTTTGAAAAAGCTAAAACGATGCTTTTCTTCCCAGTATATATATTTTTCTGATATTTAAACATAACTATTCCTGCATTCTATTTTTTTTTTCTGTTTAACTAATGTTAGCAATATGGCCAATAATAATATCATCTGCTTTTCTTTATTATTTGTCATTTAATCATCCGTAATAGAGTTAAAATGTTTTTTCAAGAGATTTTAACTATTTATGATCAATTAATTTATAAAATAACTTCGAAATAATTTATTTTTTACTTTAACTATCTATCAGTTATTTTATAGAATAACTAGGTAAAGTATTTTTTTACGGTGATTACGGTGAATCTGTGGGCATATGGGCTGCAAAGCAGCCCTCCATCCCATATCTGGATTTCTGCGATGTGGAAGATGGCGAAAGTGGGTTTTTTCCGTCTGTGAGATACGTCTTGGCGGTTGGTTGACAGGACTAGTCCAGTAGGCATGCCTATGGATATGGAAGTTCTCTTGAATTTCTTGCTGAGAAAGTTGCATGGGAGAGAGCTGAGAGGCTGCTCTCTGGTTGGATGCTGGGGAGGGGGGTGAGGAAAATGACTCCGATTGGCTGCCCTGGGGTCTCAAAAAGTTAGAATCGCGAAAGTGGGAGGAACTTGTCCAATTTGCATTTTAAAGTTAGGAGTGAAATAAAAAGTTAAAAGTTAAACGCGAATTAAAGTTAAAAATAAAAATACTGAACTGAAATAAGTTAAGAATTTAGAAATTGTGCAATAAAAACTTTTATTGCGTGAGACCGAGATGCTATGGAGGATTGTAGGAATCTAGGAGAATTCTCCTAGGCCTTTTAGTTTTTTCATGAGCATCATAAGAATTTAAATTAATCATATTACTATTATTGGTATGCTGAAGAGAGTTAAAGAAATTAATTGCTATATTTTGGATATGCTGATTGAAACTATTGATTTTAAGGGCGTCTCTAAGGTATTCATTACGCATGTATCAGGTTGCTTTAGTTATCATGCGAATATAGTTATTTTGAACAGTTTCTAACATTTTAATGTTAATATTTGCAGCATATCCCCAAACTGGACAAGCGTAGGCTATGATGGGGCGCATAACGGCTGTATAGAGAAGCACTTTGTTTTCTATACTTAAATGAGAGTTGCGGGAAATTAGGGGGAAGAGTTTAAACATTACTCTCCGGAACTTGTCACGAGCCTGTGTTATGTGTTGTTTCCAAGTTAAGTGAGAATCGAAAATAACGTATAAGTATTTAGTTTCTTTTGAGACCATGGGATCTGCTTGTTGTGCATAAAAATTGGTGGGGGGGGGAGCGTTTTTTAGTAAAGATAACAGCAGAGTATTTATCTACGTTAATGCTTATTTTCCATTTGTTATAGAAGATTTCGAGGAGTTGAAGATGCTTATTGATTGCGAATGAGATAGTTTTCAAATTTTTGTAAGTAGTGAGGATAGCCGTGTCATCTGCGTACATGTTAATGTTAGTAAGGGAGTAATTCGGGATATCATTAATGTACAAATTGAATAGAATGGGGCCTAGGAGAGAACCTTGAGGACACCCTGCAGATATATTATGAGGGTTAGAGAGAGTTTAGTTGAATCTGATTTTAAAGGAGCGGTTAATGAGGTAAGAGTGAATAAGATGAATGAGAGGGAGAGGGAGATCATAGGTTAGTAGCTTAAAAGCGAGGCCGTAAATCCAAACACGGTCGAACGCTTTCTGTATATCCAGAAAAACGACTCCCGTGCTTTTCTTTTTTTGGAATCCTTCAGAGATATTTTCGGTTAATCGGAGGAGGGGATGTAGAGTAGAGAGTTTGTTAGTAAATCCATATTGCTTAGGGTTAAGAAGGTTATTATCATAGATGGTTTTAAGTCTGTTAAGGATGATAGACTCAGTTAATTTACTTAGCGTGGAGAGGAGAGAGATGGGTCTATAACTATTTGGTAGGTTAGCTTTTTTTACCGGGCTTTTGAATGGGAAAAAATAATAGCTTCTTTCCAGTTATTTGGAAAATGGTTAAGTTTTAGTATTTTGTTAATTAGAATGGTTAGGATTAGAATGAGTTTAATGGGAAAGTTTTTGAGCATTTTATTAGTAATTCCGTCCTTGTCGGGAGCCTTTTTTGAGTTAACGTGCTTAATGTAAGCAATAATTTCGTCCGGCAAGGCGAGGTGGAAAGAGGGAGGGGAGGAGAGGAAGTTATTTACGTTGGATATTATTTCTTCATCATTATCATTAAAATCATCGTTAGTATGGTTATTCTCGATAAAATTATTTTAAGGGTATTAGCAAGTAGGTTAGCTTTTCTAGGTAAAGTATGAAATTTTTCACCTATTATATACTTATTTACAATGTACACAAGAGCGCCATCTGTTGATAAGTTTTAGGACTTTTATTTCTTATGTATGCCATACCGTTTCCCCCTTCTTCAAGTATATTAATTTCAATTTGAAGTCATTCTGGCCAGTTAATCTTTTCATGGCTTTCTGAAAGTGAGACTTTAAATACAACAACAAATATACGCACACGTGTGTGTGTGTGTGTGTGTGTGTGTGTGTGTGTGTGTGTGTGTGTGTGTGTGTGTGTGTGTGTGTGTGTGTGTGTGTGTGTGTGTGTGTCGGAGCTCTTTTCACGAACAATGAATATTTTAAATTAAC
This sequence comes from Trichonephila clavata, assembly GCA_019973975.1. Taxonomy (NCBI): domain Eukaryota; kingdom Metazoa; phylum Arthropoda; class Arachnida; order Araneae; family Nephilidae; genus Trichonephila; species Trichonephila clavata. The sequence goes on along the minus strand of BMAO01001122.1, from coordinate 110,155 downwards.
AAATTTTAATTTCTTCCTCTCTCCTCACGTCTTAAACTTCACTTCTAAGTGTTTGATGTTACGACATCGGTAAGTTAAATAAGTATAAAAAATTGACAAGCATAAAATATAGTGAAATTTCTCCATTTTTCATAAATTCAAGTTTGATGTCAAGCAAAAAATAATTTTTATGCTACAAAAAATGATTTTCTCGTTCACTTAGTCGAACTAGAACTAAAAAGACAAACTTTTCTAGGGCATAGTGATTGAGGAAGAAAAAAATTCTTTTAGGCCTACCTTAATGTGCAAAACTTGCACCTACATCATTTCTTACTCATGCGAAATTCATTTCGCAGCAGTCACTAAGATAAAAGAAGAAAAAATTGTAGAAAGTCGTGAAATATTGATTGAACTCTTTGTTATTCTAAAAATGGATGGAACAATTGAATGGAATTTCAAAGGGGTGAGGAGAGAGAGAGAAAGAAAATGTGATTTATTCCAAACCTGAAGCCATGAAACTTCAAAGAATGCAAATAAGTTATAGATGGAAGATATGTGATCTGATATCTTGATGACTATTTTTTAAGAAATAAGAATTCAATATTCGTACGTAGTTTGCCCATAAAAAATATTTTGACTAAAATGTTTTTTAATGCCATAGTTATAAGATCATGTGTGGAATCACCGATCCAAATCATAACAAAACAAAAACAACACTTCAAAAATTAGAACAAAAATTGCGCTGTACGTAGAAGCAGATTATACTTCAGTTCTGAAAAATATTTTTAAAATTAATTACGTTACTTACAATAATTAATTATTATTATACAGTAAACTTTCTTTTGTCTTTCTGCAGATATCAGGAACGAAACTGCGGCAAAAAAGTCGAGATAACTTGGAATCGAAAAGAGAGAGAAAGGCAGCTAAAACACTTGCCATCATTACTGGAGTCTTTGTAATGTGCTGGTTACCGTTTTTTATCATGGCTCTCCTAATGGCTATCTGTCCCGATTTGATTCCAGATTCTAGGCTGTTTTCGCTGTTCCTGTGGCTTGGTTATGCAAATTCAACTCTGAATCCTCTAATTTACACAGTTTTCAGTCCAGACTTTAAAAAGGCATTTTCGAAATTATTCTGTGGAAAAACCTATCCTCAGAGAACCGCTCCCTCATCTAGACAAGGATGTCTGTCAACTGTCGATACAGTGTTTTAAAATAATTGTCTCAAACTATTTGTTCATTTATGGCAGAAAAATCGAATTTGTTGAATAAAAGATTTGTTTCCATTTTTAGCATCGTTATGAAGTTCGATTTTATTTTTATTACTTCCATTTATCTTTATGATTTTATTTTGCTATGTCGATTCATTTTTTCATAATTTATGTAAATATATAAAGGTGAAGCGAATTAAATATTCTAGTTTTCTTTTATAAACATACTCGTTATGTAATCGAGAGTGGCCGTGGTAGCCAAGTGGTCTAGGCATCGGATCGTGGCTAGCATGTGAAGAATTCGATCCCAGTACCACTGAAGACCCGTCGTGTAGGGGAGCGATGCACGTAAAATCTATCGAGAGCTCAAACGTCCTCCCTTTGGTGCGGTGTGGTAGTTAGGAGAGGGGGTGCCAGCTCAGGTGTCGTCCGCGTCACTTGACCATGGTTCAAAATTACGCGGACCGTCCCCAAAAACCCCTCGTGTAGCTGAACAGTGGGACATTAATATTCACTCACTCACTCACTAGGTAATCGAGAAAAAAGACAACAGACTAAACAGAAAGAGAGCTCTAACAGCTTAGAGCTTATAACCTTAATATAAGCGTAAACAAATTTCGAAGCAAAAATCACTGGGTGACTTATTCGATACAAAAAAAAAATTATTACTTGCTGATACAATCTTATTTATAGAATTTTATTTACATAACAACCAAAAAAAATTGATCAAATCTTTCAAAATATTTAAAATAATTTAGCTCTATGAAAATAAAATATTAAGAGAAATAATAGTTAATTATATCTAAAATTTTAAGCTAAGTACTGTAAAACATGCAATAATTTTAACAATAATTTTTAAGATTATAAAAATGTTTACAAAAACAGAATTTTAAAATAATGAAATGTGCATTTTTTTAATTTAATATTTCGAAAAGTGTGAAAGACTTGATATTCACTTTTCTCTAAGGTTTTTTCATTTTTGTGAAAATAATCTGTAACCGCTATCCCATAGGTTCCCAACCTTTTTTGAACTGACGCCCCCTTTTCTAGTGAATATTTCGATACCGCCCACTTTTTTTGTGAATATTTTGATACCGCCCCCTCCCACTCTACAGAAATAAGAGTGTGCATAATACATGGTGAAAATAAGAGTTAAATTTAAAAAATCTTCTATTACTAATAGAATATATTTTTTAATTTAAGTTTTTCTAAAGCTCCAATTTTTTTACTGGCGAATCTGAAATAGCTATTGCCACAAATATATTTAAATGTGTAATATTATATATTTTAGTCACAAATAGGATATATTGTTGGAATTGAAACGCTACTGAATTTCTTCTTCACATAAAAGAATGGAATATAAAAGTTTTAGCTTACCTGTTATACAGACAAGCAGGGGTTTTGATGATACAAAGTAATTCATAATAAACTATTGCTTTCAAAATAAATATAAATGACAGTTTCAGCCTTTCAAAAATCACATGTTTAATTCCTGGTTAACATATTTAATTGTGTTTCTTGGATAATATACGTAGTGAAATACAGCGGACGAAACATTTTTCCTACTGCTCACAGACAAAGACAACACTTGCACTACAGAAATTAAAACGCACTATATCATTCAATTTAGAGTGTAGGTCTTAATGTAATGTAATCTTTAAGTTTTTCATGCACTTCCCGAACTACCGAAGTATGTGAATTTTCGTACATGTGATTTAGAAATGATTTAACTACATACAATCAACATAAGGTAAACAGTATTTAAAATTTACTTTTGTGAACAATCAGCGTGTTTTTGTAGTCTTTCTTAGACTAAATTTGGTTAATCTGCCCAAGCCCCTTCGTGCCATCTCAACGGCCTCTAATTTTCTCTGGGTCTTTTACTGCTTCCCTGAAAGCCTCAAACGCCCACAAAGGTGCGTTATCGCCCACGTTGGGAACCTATGCTCTATCCAAACCCAGTTATCAAGATGTTCACCATTGAGTCTATATAAATATATTTCTATATTTGTTTGGAACCCCATTCATAGTTAAAAATAAAGACGTTATAAGATACTTGCATTATAAGATAAATTAATATTTTACAAATAAACTTTCTTCAAATTGATCAAAATTTTGAATGCTTTTGAAGTCAAAAAGAATCAAACCATGATGGTTGAAGATACATGAGATGTATCCCACTATCCTCAATTCTATATGTCACACCAAATGAGTTTAAGATCGAATTGAATTCAAGGTGCAATAATTTTCGGTATTCCTCACATCGCACTGTCACCTGTATGGTGCTCAAATCTACAGCTATCGAGAAAGGCGTACATCTAGCCCTTTGCAGCGATGAATTTCGTGGGTTTCGATCTGGCATCGTCAGACAAGTAGTATTAGCAACAACACAACATGATTTTTGGTGGAATCAAAGCGCGAGCCCACATTTCGATTCGCAGGAATTTTAATCATGAACGTTCTTAGCAGTTAAACTACCGTCATCCTCTTTTTCACTAAGTAGATTTCGATTATAAATTAATACAGGAAAGAATAGTTTTTAATGAACACATTATTTAAAAAAAGGATAAGGTTTCAATCGGAGGAAGATGCCACATTTAAGGATTTTTCGCTTAGCACATTGAAAATTGAAATGACAAGACCAAGAAAAAAATACACTATATTTTGCAATATTTAATTGGTTATGTATATAAGATAATTCTCTTCTTAGTAAGAAAATAAATAAGAAATTTAATGTGTGTTAAAGAAATTCATTTAATTGTGGCATGTTCTCCACATATGGGGTAAGATGCAACAACATCACAGTAAATAAATAAATGAAGAAACATTACAAAATTAAATATGAAGTAACAATAACTATAGAAGAATAAAAAAATTTATTTATTTCATAATTAGCTTGTTAAAAATAATAACAGTACTGGCTTAAATGATAACCTTCACAACATTTTTCTCAGTGCAAATGATTATGATTGTAATCTGCGTGCAACCATTTGTTGCATTCGATGTGTTGAATCCAGTCACACTTGGGACCTTTTTTAGCATAAAAGTACCCTTTAAACACAGCACAAAAATCGTCATTATTATCCTCATCAAAACTGTCGCCATTAGTATTTAGAGGAATTTCTTCGCTTGAGGACGACAAACTGACACGCCTCTTTCTTTTATTTCTTCGAAGGTTTCTTGTTATTTGTTTTGACCTTTCTCGCCTTTTCTAGCTTTCTTTGGGCCTTTTCCTGCATATTTGCTCTCTTCTCTGATTCAGTTAAGACTTCTGATGTTTGTTTTTTTACTTCCGGTTGGTTTGCGTTTTCCGACCAGAGGAATAGGGCTGTGTCCCGTGTTCTGTGGTGGATGAGGCAACCGATGGTGACAGACCACTTATCATTAATTGCATTTAAGTACTATTAATTATAATAATTATTATTAATTGCATTTATATTTTATACGATAGTATATACAGTGTAACAAAATTTAAAATATATATTTTTTAAAGTTCATTTCATTTATTTCTGATTCATGGGGCGTCTTCCCCCAAGTATAGAGGAAAAATGCCCCACACGCTTATTTCCTTATTTTCTACAGTGTTATGGCCGCCTCTACATGCATCGTACGGGCAACATAATGCGCGTATATTACTCACTTATATTGCTAATATCTTATTTAAAATAACAAGTACGCTTATGAACTTTAAATATCAGGAACGGAATATTATAAAAGTTGTACTCATCACTTTATATGCTCACAAGATTCAAAAATAACACCGATTAAAGATGATTAATTCAGATAAATTCACAAGCCACGCTTAATGTCGGACCAGATTCTTCACACAAGTGGGCCAGTATTGCTATCTATCGACGCATAAAGGTACTATTAACAAACTGGCATTTTCCCCCGAATTACCTTATATTTTGAAATATACATAATCTTAAGAAATTCTGACTTCTGCGGGTAATTCTGACTTCTGTCCTAATCTATATTCTACAACTGGCAAACTTCTTCAATTTAGAAGTAGACTTATAATTCAAATAAAATGTGGACTTTTCTCTTCATTGGAACAATTATTATTCTTAAAATTTAGGTATAAGACGCTTTCTCCGCACGACAACTAATTTGTCTTGTTCGAAAGGATTCGAAATTGATTTATCGAAATCAATTCTGTGCTACAAAATTTAATCAATTACATTTTCCGAATATTTAATAAAATAAAACTTGAAAAGGGAAAGTAATACGATTTAGAAAAAAATATTCCAGAGTAATAAAATGTATAAAATAAGTATAGAAATATATGGATGACATAATTATGAATTAAAAATGTATAAGCATATTGTGTCGATTATATAAAATAAATTATCGTGAATTAAAAGTGTAAGCAAAACTATGGAGAGGAGCGTGTTTTTAGGAGGGAATAAATACAATGAGAGAATATGATTCTCCCTGTACATATACTTTCCAAAAAGAAAAAAAAAACTCGAAAACACTTATCTGCTTCTAATTGATCAGTTTCACATGTTATTAACCCCTTGCGTACCATATAACCGCTAGTGGATACATGCTATGAACAGGGCAAAATCCAATTGTAGCCTCATGGGGATACATGGCTTATTTAGATGTACAACCAGTGTAACCAGCGCAGGAAACAATGTAAGGTAAATTTTCTTTTATTGAGATTGTATAAAATTACAAAAGAGTTATAAAATGTATGGGTTACAAAAATTTGAAAAAATAGGAAGCATAGAATTAAAATTACAAAAATCTTTGTGGAATTGCTTGAAATGTTCTTTGGAACAAAAACTTTTCCATATGTGTTACGTAAGTGTATTGTCATTTTTGTTCCATTTCTTCATCTTCATTACAAATAGATAAATCCGTATCAGAGTCACTGTCATATTCATCGGTTTCCCGCGCAAATATTCTCTTTCAGTATCACTCTCTACGTTCAGTAATATCTCTATGTTTGCATATCTTTTCCCATATAAAAATATTTTTAGCTCACAAAGAAGTTTAACAACCGAACTTTCAGAATCATGTGTCAAATTGAAAATCATTAACTGTACATATTAAGAGGAAAGGTGCAGAGACAAGTAGATAGCATGAAATTTTCATGTAACTATAATGAATGTATAACGATATAATTCATACATATTGAATTTTATTAACTATATAATATTTGTATGCAGTTTATTTCTTATTTTAATAAATATGCTTAAAAGATACAGAATACATAACATATATACAATTATAATTTTTTATTTACTTTGAAGGAATAGTTATTATTTGTGCTGTTTATTTTCATGCTAATAAATATATTGAAATGATGTGTACATAGTTAATAGAAAATAAAATTCTATATCTGTATATTTAACGTCTATTCTACAACCCTCTACACATGGCAACGGGAGTCGAATAGTTTCAAAAATTTTCTTCTGTGCGGCATCCTGAATCATATTGGTAGACTGGTTTAGCACGCCACAGTTACCAGGCTTCCGATCGTTGTATTACAGTATTACACTTACAGTAGAACGTCGTTTATCCTAACGTTTATTATCCGGAGCGTCAAATATCCGAACCAAAGTCTGGATCCGTTTTTGAACAGTGCAATGCTCAACATTTGTTTTCTGTGAGGCCAAAAGTGACGGGAAAACCCAAGGTGTGGGATATTTGGGGAATTTCATTTGTGTGATTTGGTAAACATCTGCGTGGAATATTAGGTCAGTTTGTTTCCAAGTAAGGGGTGTATACGTGCTCTTTTGTTGAGTTTTGTTGATGTAGAAACCTGGATGGCATGCGATGCAGAAGACTGTGGATTTCAAATGCTAAATGATGACGAGATTGTGACTTCCGCGCAAGAAGAATCCGGCCCTGTCGACGATGAAACGGATGAAGACGAGGACAGCACCAACGAAGCGTTATAGACAGCTATAGAGTGGTACGAACAACAATCCGAGTGCTGTCCTACTCAACTACTGCTCCTGGAGAGATTCAGAGACCTTGCATTGAAAAAACGCGGGTGTACGATGGTAAAGATAAAAATAAGTGATTATTTTCCACAATCAAGGTAAAATTGCGACATTTTGCACCGATTTTGCTCTCTCTTCAAGTACGTTTCCCACATATGATGATTTTCAAAATTTGTATAGTGTCCAGTATCATATACTGCTTGGATTGCATTCGGTTTTCGGTTATCCGAACAATCGCGTATCCGAACGGTGTCCGGTCCCAATTGATTTGGATAAACGACGTTCTACTGTACTTAAAATACGTAATTCTTTTTTTACCAGTTTTCTTTGATCTATCGAACAAAAAAAGAGTTAAATCAAGTGACAACTTTTGATATTTGTATAAGCTATAATATATACGGAAACAGGAAATTAATGTTCTATACATTGAATAAAGCAGAAACTGCACAAACGTAATATTTACACACAAACACTCACATTTTTCTCCATTTTTTCCCTCAAATGACATGGCAATCGCATTGCTAGAGCTGAGCATCAGAAAAAAATCTAATGTTGTCTTCCTTTCTATATATATAATATTAAGTAATGTAACGACTAAATTTCGAATATTACTTGTTCCCAATAGAAAACTGACGCAATTTTATAAATCCGTAATTATGAAAACATGTAAGCTTTTACTTAACTGTACCCATAACATTTATATACCCCTCACACACAGACATCCAATAAAAACATTTATTTCTACACTAAAAAATGTTAAAATTCTATTTGGAATCTTGAAAAAAGAAATATAAAGCACGTCATAAACAAATAAATAGAATTACTCAAACACAAAGGAAAATTATATAAGTATACTGCTCTCAATACAATACTGAAGTCAAAATATTTAATTAATATTGTTTTTTTTTTCATCCTCTTTTAAAGTGTTTCAATTTCGGGTGTTACTCATTAACATTTGTGAAGAAGAAACTCAAGAAGCATTATAATTTCTGTATTACAAATTAAAACCTATTAATCAGCATAATTGTTTTCACTTCTATTGGAAGAAAATTAATTAGAATATTTAAATACTAGTCCAATATTTTGAAAATAAAAACCAAAAATTGAAACTTTTTTTTTAATTGACTCCTATTGAACTTTGCTTATAAATATGACAATTCATTGTAGTACATTGGAAACTCGCGCTTCACGAGCATCTCGTATAAAGACTGATTCGCAGACATATTACAAATTGTTTTTTTTTTAAAAAGAAAAGGACAAGCAATATATATTTCGCATGAGTATAAATGCTTGCAGATTATTAGCAGGAAAGCCTCTTTTTCCCCAGAGAAGGAATTATTGAACGAAACAATCCAGATAAAGTGTAGGCAACTTTGGAGTAAAGAGAAGGACATTCACAGAATCAACCAATCTGAAACCGAAACGTTTGCGCGGCAAATGGAACTAATCAAACAAGGGGAGAGCAGAGATTGACATTGACTGACCTTTGATACTGTCAAATTAGGAATCAGCATGGCTGTGAATCTAAGAAAAGAAGGAAACAGAAGTGAGCGGAATTCAAAAGGATTCGTAACAACCAGCTGGATAATCTGAAGACATGCTTATAATAATGTCATAAAAGTTTCAAAGAGTAGGACCATTTATTTGTTCAGACAGTAACTTGACCAACGAGATTGTATCTTCGGCCAAGATCGTAGGACTGGAAGTGGATATAGTGATATCAATAAAAGTGAGGAATAGCACAGCCAAGAGCTGAAGGATTTGCATAGCGTTTCTTAGCAAGAAGTTGTGGAATAGTTTGTTTGAAGAGAAGGGAGCAAAACACGCAATGCAAAATTGACGAAATAAGAGAAATGTTGAAATCATGAAAAACTGTGCGTCGTTCATTAAGAAACATCATCCTAATAAGGCAATGGGGCTAAGCACGCTACGTAGTGATTTTTTCGTCAAATTTTGAAGCGTAGGTAAAAACAAATTTCTAGAAAGCTTCCTGTAAAAAATGAATTAAGTATGTGTTATAAATAATCATATTTCTATTTTATTATTATTTCAATCGGTTTTCACCAAATCGAATTCATGTTCCTCTTTGGTTCATTCAGCGGTATAAGAAAAGATGAATATGATCTGCACTCCTTTTATTTATTTATTTTGAGTATTTTTTACGGCATGAAACGCATTATCGTATTTTACATTAATTTATATGGGGAAATGTGTTTCGCTTATGAGAAGCTTCTAGAACGAATTATGCTCGTTAAGCGAGGTTCCACTATATATATATACACTGAGTGGTCAAATTATTATGACCACCTGACACTTAAACCCAGATAGGTCATAACTTCGTGTTGTTGCCGCTAGATAGTGAGACAGCTATTAAAAGGGAATGCAGGAATGATGAATTTCTATATGATCAGTTTTTTAGTATAAGTATTGGACTGATTTATTCCCTCATTTCTGCAAAAATAATGAAATATGAATCTCACAAATTATTAAAACATGTAGGTTTTTTAGTATGGAGCATAATACATTTATGAATGCATATTTTTTAAAGTATATATGAACTTTGTTAATTTAATTGTATTTGTAAGTGTATTTTTCTGAAAATTACAGAACAATGACTTTGCTGAGCCAATTAAGTTTCAAATTTTTATCTATCACGCTTGTTAAGTTTGTGAAAATAATTATAAAGAGATAAAAAAAAAAATGTAGGTGAGATCAAATGCATACTTACTCATCAGTTACAAAACATTCAGAATAGGTCACAGAAGTAGTACCCTTATTTGTTTCTTCGTGTCTGCAAAATTGAAATGCGGTTAAAGTGTAGATTGGGGAAGGGGGGGGGGCTTGGCGATGTAAATTTCTTTTGGCGACTGAAATCGTTCGTCAAGCTAGTGTTTTTTGTGACCGGATTCGATTTCCCCGCTATCTATGACATCTAGATAAAAATCCTTTCCCCCCAATCTACACTTTAGCCTTGAAATGCTTTGAAGTCGACACATTTTTCAACGTACAGTACAATGAAAACTCAAATGACTACAGCATAGAAAAGTTATAGATATACTCGTATATTAACATTGTACACATATTTAGGGAATGAAATGAGCAAAGCTATAATATGAAACTTATACATATTTCTATAAATTAAAATTTGTTCTATATTGCTACTAAATGAATGACAAAATGTAAGATTTAGATTTTATTCCAATAAAATTTAACAGAACAATTTCTTTATTGAGACAGTTCAGTTTCATATTTTTATCCATAGTGCTTGTTAAATTGTTAAAAATAATCTTAAAGTGACACAAAAAAAACGTAGGTGATCAACTGCATACTTACTTATCAGTTACAGAGCATTCAGAATAGGTCACAGAAGTAGTAACCCTGATCTGTTTCTTTATGTCTTCAAAATTAAAATTCTTTGAATTCGAAATGCTCAGAAAATATATTTCAGACTGTTTTTAAAAGTTTAAACATCGTTGCCGTTTTTGATAAAAACAAAAAATATTGAAAAAGAAGCAATGGTATTTACGTATTGTATCACAAACTATTTCTGAAACGAAGCACTTGATTGCCATTTGATTAACGATTGCCAATTCAGCGCATACGACACGTACGAAATCGGAGTCGCAAACCTGGCGATTGTTGCGATAATACGTAAGTATCGAAACAATTAAAAAGTACTCACATTTCAATCGAAATGTCTTTTGGAACATCTTTTAATTTCTGTGACACTGAAGATATTTATTCCTTCTCTGCAAAATTCTTTGGGTAGATGGTGGCTCGATAAAACAGAATTTTGAAGGAATTGAATTTGGTTTTGATGTACTTCTGTTGGTGAAAGGCTGATATACAATAAAGTATACTTCTTCAAAATAATCGAAGCATATTGATGAATAAATAGGTTTGAAGTTCGTTCGACCTAAATTTTGAATCTATTTTTTTAAAAATAAGTATGTATTCTTCTGTAGAAACCGAAAAAATCTTTTCATCCCACAGTCATTATGACAATTTAATACGTTACAGTATTTCCTTTTATTATATGATAGTAGATGCAAATCCGAAAATGCTGCCAAAGTACTCAGTCGAATCAAACACCTGGGTATTTGTTTAGTGTACCATCATGTGATTATGACGTCAGATGAATCGAGTTCATTGCGCTATGTTGCTAACCAAAAAATGGGGGGAAATGTGATTTAACTGAGTTTGAACGTGAGAGAAAATTATGAGCACTCGAAGCCTCAGAACCAGTATCAGCAAAACGGCTTTACTTGTGAAGTGTTCGAGAGCAGCAGTTATTAATGTTTAAAAGAGTAGATTACTAAGAAGGTCTCAATGTCAAGCTTATGGTCGTTAGAGGTTACTGAGAGAGAGAATGCTCTCTCAAAAAGAGGAATTGCGAAAGTAGTCCAGTAAAACAGAACAGCATCCATGCATGAAATTGCGGGAAATTGGAATCAAAAGCAATTGTGAACGTCTTTGAACAAACTGTTTGCCTCACATTATACCGTGTTGGTTATGGTAGCTGATGACCTGTTTTAAAGCCTCTATGGTCGGCCTTGAATAAGAGCAGAGGTCTCCAGTTCGCAATGGAGCACAAGGATTAGACAACAGATAACTGGAAAGGGTCATATGGTCCGATAAATTGAATTTCAAGTACACCATACAGATTGCAGGGCGTGACAGAACGATAACATGGGTCTCACTTCCATTGCCTCAATTCTTCAAGCTAGTGGAGGCAATGTTATGGCTTAGGGGATGTTTTCTTGGCATTGCATGGGACCTTTCATTCGTATGGAAGAATGTTTGAATGCCCAAGAGTTTGTAAGTGGTGTCACAGATCAACTACATCATTTTATGTTATTGGTATACTATGCCGGAGATGAATACTTTCGGCAGGACAATGTTCCTTGCCATATAGCTGCCATTGTCCGCAGATGGTTCGAACAGCATGTCAGAGACATTTCCTTGCTCAGTTGACCTGCAGAATTACCAGATCTCAATTTGAGAAACTGTGGAATGAGATCGAACAGATCCTCAGGCAGCTGGATCCAGAACAATCCAATCTGAAGGCATTGGAAAGTGCAATTCATTAGATATGACCTCGTTTTCCTCATACAATCAACCAACATCTCATATAGTTCATGCCAAAAAGAATTCTTGTAGCATTAAGGACAAAACATGAGGTCTTATATTGTATCAAAGGAGTTATAATATTTCGGCCACTCAGTGTATACTAATAATCTGTCGGAATCTTTTTTCCCCCCTGCGTGCAGGCTGATATTTGAATTAATATCATTCAAGAACTACAAGAGCTAATGGCGATGGATATTTTAATTCAGTGATTTTGTACGGTGAAGGCTCTCCTCTCAAATTCAAAACATATGAAAAGATTTCGGACCTTTAATATTCCGTATAGTGCGGAGTTTTTTGCCACAAGGGGCAAATTCGATTCGATGTAACGACAAGCATTGGTTATTTTAAAAGTAACCCAGTATAAATCGTGTAAATCATAGATAACCTTCGTAAGTAGTGTTAATGTAGGATGAAGACAAAAAAATTGTTAGATAAGAATGTCGAAAAGGTGCAACGATCGCTTAAACAATCCGAAAATGTGTGTGGATTTGAGTTAACCAAAGATAGTAAACTTCTTGTAAAGGAGGATAGGTCGCTCAAGTCATAAATCCCCCATTTATCCAAGGATGGTAAGTCCCGAGAGGAGCAATTGCGTCTTAAGATTTCCTGAGGCCTTGTGCCCTATGCTTAAGTAGGCTCCCCCTCCAATCCTTTCAAGTTGGACAGTAAATAGCACACGTTATCAAATACTTTTACAGACGGTAGCCCGTTACAAGAAAAAAAAAATGTGCGTCGACAACAGTATTTTGGGGTGGTAGGTCTAGGCAGGACGCCGGGCATGACATAATGCAATCTTGCCAGTTGGCATATAGTTCGAAATTCCAATTTTTTGGAGAATATGTCCGGGAATAACATTTGGCAATTAAAATGATTTGGATCAAAATCCTATTGAGGCTGAGTCGAAAACGAGACGTGGCCCTCCACAGAGGCCACGTTTCTGCCGAGGAGTGTGAAACTGGAACTCAAATCCACTAGAAAGTCACGTCACAAAGAGCAGTCAGAGAGCTCCCAATCATGGCCAGTAAAATACTGTGATCTCTCTATGTACATAGAAAAATTGAGTACTTACTGGATGCTTCTAAATTTTAAAGAGTTGTATGTTTCATATACCTTCATACTGCAAAATATTTTTTACCCCTTAACCGGAAAAAATATTGAATGCGTTTTGATAGCAAAGTTACGTTTCTTTTTAACACGCTTTTATAAGTTTCATTTAATTCTAAATTTTATTTCAGTAGCACTCCCAGTTTTCTAAAAATACATTAGTTTTGAAGATTTAATTTCGCAATATCAATTCATTCAAATTGGTCCGTAATTAATGATTTTTAATCACACAAAATCCTATCTCGAAATTGAAAATTAGATCAAGAAAATTAAGGTTAACGATTTGAATAGCTGAATGCTGGAATGAAAATTATCGAAACTGATCCAATAAATTGCTTCAAAAATTCTAATGTTCTCTGAGTATTAACTCGATCAATCGTATAATCAATTTTACTTTTCATATCTAAAAGCTTTATTCTTTAATTCAAGACTTTTCATTTTCATTTTGACACATAGGATATTGAAATGTCAGTTAATATCAAAGGGTGAAAAGAATTTATATCATTTATTCTATTTTAATTTTGGAAAAAAAAACATTCAAATAAAATAAAATTTAATTGCAATTTCTAAGCCTACATTTATTAAATTGCTTCACAAGTTTGATAATTTAAAATGTAAGATATTAACAAAACGTATAATCCGATTGTTTTATATTCAAAACTTGACTAATAAGACACTTTTACATAAAATGTGAAGCCACATGCAAATTCAAAAAGACTAAAACAAAAAACTTCTTTCAAAAAACAAATTTATTTTTTATATTTTTCAGACAAGAACAGACTTTTTTTTAACAAAAATCGGTGGAAGTTTGGAACTTAACCATGCAATTAAATTATTTGAAAATTTTTGATAACATATTCAGTAACTCGATTCCAACTTTCTGACTTTTAATTTACATAACATATTCAACTTTTATAAACATACTTCAAATATTCACATTAACATGCTATATTTTATTTATATAATAGTAGAAAATTTTCAAATTTCTTTTTCACACATTATACATTACAAATAAAATGCACAATAGTTACTTTCCAATCTAATAAATACTAAAGATTTAGACGAATTTCTATATACTGAAGTTTATATCAAAACTCTATATAGTTAAAATACTAAAAATGAAAATTTTGTAACTATGTATAAATTTTATTGACTATGCATAAGAGAAAAGGCACAAACCAGTCATTAGAATGCATAAAATTGACTTAAAAATTTCCGTAAAAAAGCCACAGCAAGGAGTCCATAACAGCATGCTTCATATACACACATAAGAGTAATTTTATTTACTAAGAATCTTCAGAAAATTCCAATAACAATTTCTAATTTACGTAAGTGTTATAATAATCAAGTATGTGTTGATTCTTTTTATAATTATAAATTTCTCAAATAAATATGAATAATGTATAACTTTTACATAAAAAATAACTTAATTTTGTCTCAATATGGAGATGTCTGATGTAAATTATTCACACACATAATACATAAATAAATGCTAATGAAATATATAAAATAATTTAACTGAATGGGTTTTTTAAAATAGATTCATGCATTGAAACCAATATTTATTGTAAATATGTATCACAAATAATATTGGTTTGTGTTTTGATTTTAATATCTCAAAAGTAACCACCAAAGCAAACTATTAACAAAATACATTAGAAAACGATTTCCTGTTCCTTTTTTTTTTTGTTCATACCTGAGATTTAAATTCCTGAATAGTCTGTAATTAATATTCCTTTGCTTTTTAGAATGATTATTAACACCTTGGACAGCAGTATTAAAAGTATAAATTGTAAATAATTTAACTACAGATAAAAATGGTAAGCAAAATGTGCTACAAAACATATATAATGTATAAGTCTTTTTATGACTATGTGTAAATATAATCTTTATCTAAATATTATTTGTTAAATGGAGAAAAGGATATATATTTATAACCAATTTATTTTGGAATATCATTGTGAAAAACAGTTAAAAATCTTGAAAGCAATTGCATTTGGGACAATTGCAACCTTTTTGAATATTCTCTGAACGCATACATGCTTGTTTAATAACTGATGCCAATTGTAGTTCTTTTTTTAAAATTTAGTGAAAAAATGTTTTAATTTCAAAATCAGAATGCACACTTTTTCAGCAATGATCTCGGATCTTCAATATAAAATACACTAGAAGAAACAAAAAGCACCCAAGAATATACCATCAACTTTCCATTGCATAAGGTTTCCTACCCCCTCTAATCACAAGAAAATTTAAATTTAATGTAAAATGAGTGACCTGAGATTAAGAAAACTACTGTTAGCAAAATTTGAGATAAATGCTCATATTGGTATGCTGAAACCAATTAGCAATTCAGATGCCAGTCTTGCAATTAACTGCATTTCCATATTGTTTAAATTATGCAGGCATTCAAGTTCCAAGTGAATAAATAACTGATAATATTAAAAAAATAGTTTTCTTTTAAAAACTATTTAAAACAAAAAAATTTTTTAAAAATTATCACTTTTGCTATTTAGACAAAAAAGGAAGTATTGACAAAGACAAAAAGGAAAAAAAAAATAGCTTTGCACAGCTATACATTTCGATAAATTCAACTATCACTGTGAATGAAATATGCAGAACAAAATTAAAATAATTAGAGATAAGAAACTTTAATTTTTTATGAAAAGCTAATTGAAGAGAAAAATGTTTTATAATATTAACTAATAAACTATAACTTTCTGTTTGAATTTTAATATATTTCTATTAAGCAAATATGTTGCTCCTATAAAATATGTCAAATCAATATTGTATTTATTTGAATCTAAGCCCCTCTTTTTTCAATGTTGATGCTTCTGAAAATTGAGTGTAATTTAGAAAAGGCAGAAAAATTTGTTGGATGGGGGAAATCAACCCCTTTAGAGCAATCACAGGTCTAATAAAATAAATTAATTTTTTACTTCTGATTAGTTCTCATTTTTTTTTAAAAATTGAAATTTCGTAAATCTTTAAGATTAAAATATTTTTACATTATTTTTTTTTTTTTTTGCACAAAAATGTGTTGAGAGTTTGGGGTGTGGCTTAGATTTGAATAAATACCGCATATGTACATTTCTTGCTAGCTTGCTGAACTTTGGATTCAAGAGCATCCAGAGCAATATTGTGATGTGTTCCATTTGAAATTAATTCTGTACAACAGAAACATAACATATTTTCTTATTCAAAAATAAACCTTAAATAAACTATTTAATAATTGATTTTCAAAAATATATATATATATCAAAAATATTCAGTGAATATGAAAAACAAAGCTACAATCTAAAATTAAGATTATGAAAATTATATATGTTTAATAAACTGGAAGTTGACCCAATTACTAATTAAAAGAAAAATTCATAAATTTTTCACAAATATAGGAAAAAAAATACCGAATTTATTAAATGAATCAAAGAAAAAACAACTAACGACTGGTTTGTGAATGTTACTATGTATTTATATATATATAAACTATGTCAAAGACAGAGACATCAACAGACTAGCAATATTCTATAAATCTAAATTTTCAACTACAACAAAAAATGGTGCTTAAACATGATAGCTGAGTAACAAAGAGAACAATCAAGATATACATATTTACAAATCACAGAAAGAGCATGAAAAGCAAATAATCTCATCTCTAAATCTAAACTTTGAACAGCTGGCTTTTCCTTGGTTCATTTCACTTTTGTTTATATTAACATACAAACATTGAACACAATCAAAACATGTAATAAATTTTACAAAATTCCAAATGCTCCACACAGTCATGACCTTTTTTTTAAATTACTTAAAATACAAAAATTTCTGTATCTTACTGTTACAAAATAAAGGAGAAGTTAGAATTTTAGTGAGGAAATGCAGCATGTTAAATAAAATATTAAAATTTGCCTGGTTGTCTGTAATTCTTTTTTGTAATATTCTCATAACTCTAAGCAGCTATTGAAAGCTCATGTACATTTGTCATAGCAAGTAAAAAAATATCCCTAAAGTTTGATTGTGTGATATATATTGATCAAACATATATGTGTTTACAAATGAACAATGAAGAAATATAATTTATCAAGCACATCATGTATCAGTTTTGGCACCACAAATATTCAAGTGGCAAACAGTATACAAGTATAATGGTATCAACATATAAAATTAATCCTATAGATCAATAAATACACATTAAATTAGTAACAGGAATATAATTACTAAGTAATATAAACAGTTCAGTATGTTATCTAGAGCTGATCAGTTCTTACAATAAATAATACTTCACAACACTATCTAATTTGTTTCAGAAACAAAACTTATGCTAATATTAATATTGTCCAAGGAAAAAATTCAAGGAACTGTAAGAGTATAATTTTGATTTTGTACTAATTTATACAATGAAAAATTATGTTATACTAATTGCTTTTAAATAAAACAAACTTGGCGAAATAATACAATTACACTTTGAATAATGTATAAGATAAAGCCAGTTTAATTATCTATTCATACAATTAAATTTCAAAAATTTAACATCAAATTGTTTGACAATAAAATCACCCAAAATTTCCCAAATGAAAATTGATTATACAATATATCGAAAGCAGCAAATTAAAAATATAGCTGCTAAAGATATGTACAAGTAAAAATGATTGTTATTAATACACAAGTTCACAGATTATTCAGAAATTTAAGATTACTTCTCAAAATATAAGAATTTCTAATTAGATTAAAAAGAGCAAACTAGGGAACAATTGAGACATAATATTTAATTTGTTTTATTCAATTAAAGTAAAGGGATAGCTAATCACTTGATGGCTCATACCGATTAAGAATTCATGCTACCAAAATCCTGACATAAAAATATTTATACAAATTCAAAAAAATATTAAATCTTATAAAACTTTGATATTTTTATCTGAAATGGTATGAAAATATGGAGAATGAAATTTTCCTTAAGATGTCATTACTTTCCATTCTAGTAAATTTCAAAATAATAGGAACAATCCTCAATAATATTAAACATTCAAATTATTATATATAATAGTAATATTTATTTAAGATCTACTTGTTTTGTTAAAAAATTCTTTTTCTGTTTCAAAATTGGAATACATATATCACTAGTTTCTTTGATAAGTCATTGAAATTATTTTTTAAACAAATTTCAAAAACACTTTAAACATAGTTTTCATTTAAAAGTTTAACAACTGAGTTGAGGGTTACGTAAATATTTAACTTCATAGCAAAAACTACATTTACCAATTTTCATTCAACTTTTTCTTTCATTTTTCAAAAGTAAACTTACACATTTTAAGTTCTAGCTTTTTTTAAAATATGATTTTCAAAAAATTTTAAAAATTCCTTTATGCACAAGCATAAAATAAAAATTGATTAACTTTATTTTGAAGATTAACAATTTTGTATTTGTTTATATTTGAAATCTAAAGTAAGAGTTAGCATTATAGGAAAACAATTGCTTCAATGCAAAAATTAATTTACAATGCTACAGTCTTTTAGAAACAGTTAAGTGATAAAACTAAACAATTCTAAAATATGTGTTTTATTCTGTCCTGCATTTAACGAACTTGCAGTTCGGTATATTTGAATTATATTTAAGGAAAAATCCTTATTGTTCCTTTCGGTGCATATATGAAAAAAAATTTCAAAAATTCATTCACATCACATTTTTAAAATACCATACAGATTTTTAAAATAATCAAATAATAAGTTTTTTGTTACAAAATGATGGTAAAACATGAAAAAGAAAATTCCATTAAAAAGCATTTCTCCAGAATTTAATAATTTTTCTGTTATATAAATCTGAAAAAAAATCTTTGTAATAACTAAGTAGTAATAATATAAATATATATATATAAATTTTCCTAAATATTTATCTTATCAAATCAATAAGATGCACAACTGATGATATATTAAAAACTCTACAAATATAAATAAAATATACAATAGATTCACATAAAACTAGAAAATCTTTACATCAAATTAATGCTGAGCATTCAGGAATGATAATGATATGTTAAAGGAACTAAAAAATATGATTCATCATTCAGATCAGATGCACTGTAGTACCATCTTGAGGGATGCGACCAGTACGTAACATATCTTCATAGCTTGGAGGAGCTGGTCCTTTGTATGATTCTTGTGGGCATAATTCAGATCTGAAAAATATGGTTCAAATTTTTTTTAAATTATTACTGAATTACTTATTAACAACACATAAGATTATATGTATATATATGTAAATGAACTTAGAAATATTATATTAATGTTCCTTTTGCTTAATCCCTTAACATTGTCATGGTCATGCATATATGTCTCGGTCAGCAAGTATGTTAACTGCCCCTGATGTATATATACATCTCTCTGAAGTGCAATCCTTTGCATTGTGCTGCTATCAAACTATTCTAAATACTTTGGATTGTAATAAAATGATCTTTGAAGTGTTTGTGAAGAATTTACTTTATTTCACAGAAGTTTTTATTTAATTATGCCTTTTCTTTTCTCCCAATACACAACATAGGTATGTACACATGCAAGAAAAACCATGGCACTAGGAAGTAAATTGTGTTACTTTTTCTCGGCAATTAAGGAGTTAATGTTAGATAATAAGAACCATCATGACTCACTGAAAATTTTCTATTTGAAATTTTGAATTTTCTATTTTGAATAACATAGAAAAAGGTTATATTATCATATTATAACTTCCCCAATGCATAGAGAATGGAGTACCTTTGCAAATTATTGATTAAATTATTTTGTAATAAATTAATTGTATAATTTTTAAAAAAAGTTTAATGTGTGCATCAACCCCTCTACACAGATCGACAGTGGTAATGGGACTTGAAACCATAACCTGACAATGCTGCTTATGAGTTCGTGACTATGACCACTTGGCTACCGTGTCCACAGAAGAATAGTGGAAGATTTCTCATTTTAACTCTTAAGTTTTTGCAATGTCTGTTGAGCAACATGTGGTCTAGTAACGTGATATGAAAGATGTCCTACACTGACTTTAAAAAATATTCATTAAAATTTTTACTATACAGAAACGTTAAGACATAAATTTATCAAACTGATAATAAAACTTAAAAATAAATTTCAGTAATTTTTCTTGAAATACTAAATTATCAGAAAATATATAAATGTTTAAAAACAGTTGTAATAGTTAATGGTTTTTCTTCCTTATTTAGAGAAAGTTTTACGTTACACTATAAATTTAAAATCATTACATAAAAAAGCTAGCCAAGCACTACTTTTTCTTGAACTATTTATTCAGATTTATCAAATATAATGGTTTGATTCAATACATTTAGAGAACTGACTTACCTTATATTTGTCTGAGGTTGTCCCAAAGGGTTGAGCAACGGGCGATGAGTCTGACCCAAAGGAGGAGATTTCTGATACATGCCTTTGGTGTGTCGATGATGGCCAGCAATTGACCCAGATCTGTGATATGGTACACTGTGGTGGAACCGAGTCTGTGATGACTCGGTGGGTGATTGGGCAAAAATTCCCTGCTGGACAGGGAAATCTTGAAAAGTAGGCTGAGTGACATTTGGTGCATGTATATGATAGTGCTTATAATGATATTGCTGCACTTCAGAGGAAGGAATAGTCTGGGTATTGGACAGCAATGGATTGCTGAGAGGATCATACCGCACAACTGCACTAGATGGTGCAGATGAAGGAGGTCCCTGAGGTTGGCGTGTAGCACGATAAGCCCTCGCCCTCTTTTTCTGTTTTCGCCGGACACAACATTGAATAGTCAATAGTACCGTATTGACAGCCCCAAGTAGGACACCTATGTATACTAGCACCAGAAGCTCCCCATTTTGGACATGCATAACAGCACCTGCTATAACGAGAGCCACTCCTGTCATGATTGCGAGGATGAAAATTGCCTGTTGGAAATAATAGCATACTTCATGAATATTGCATTCAGTTGTTGATGAAGAAGATGCACCTGAAATGGCAGAAGGTGGAGCCCTATCTGTATGGGCAGAAGTTGCTCCACTTCGGCTAGAAGCAGCAGCACTGTGCAGTCTCTGTTGGTGTTGCTGTCGAACTTGTTGGCCATAATGTGGCCGAGGAGCAAATGGTGGTGCTGCTGATGTACCAGCAACACTAGTGCCACTGTAACTACCTGTATTCGTGTGCTGAGAAAAGACACTATGAGCTGCAGGCACTGCAAGCCGCTCACGGTCTACATCAGACATGCTCTAACCTGAAATAAAAAGAAAACAGGAAATGAGAATTCCATAAAATATTTAAAATTAGCTGGTATATAAAAACAAAAGTTGAATGATTTCAATAAGAATGAGAACAAAGTTATTAGCTCCAAAGAAAAACATAGTTTAAATTAAGAAACCTAAGAAAGAGCAAGATGTGCAAGAGCTAGGAGGTAAAACATGTCTTATAAAATAACAATTTTAACAAAAATTTTAACTTGGAGGCAGAATTTTTGTAGTTTATAAAATAAACTACGTTGATTCTTTTTGAGGGTGAATCACACACACACACACAACTTTCAATCTATAATAAAGGTAAGATCAGCCATTTTGTAAAATTTATCAAGAATGAACATGTTTTCAAACCTCATGTAGACTTCTGAAGCTTGTGTAGACATGCTCATGTAAGACTAAATACAAGCTTTTATAAAATTGATACTTTTCTACAAACTTATTCTTTCACATCACTAACTTTCAATTTTTTATAGATAAAAACAATAGTTAAAATATACGTATAAATATAAAGATTTCATTTTTTTAAAACTGCTCCTTGAAGTTTTTTCCTCTTAACTTTAAATAAATGCATCAGAAAAGTAAATGATACCTCCACTTTTATTTAACAGGGGAAAAAAACTAAAACAATAAATTTCATCACCCCCACATTTTTTATTCATCCTTTCAATTTCACCCTAACTTGTTACTCTTATTTAGTCAACAATATTTGTGTTTAAAAAAGTGACATTTATAAATTAATAATTCACACACAATAACAGTGTTAAATTTGAGGAACTTAACTGAAACATCACCAAGATTACCTCTTCAACAACGAGACAAATATTTTTTAAGAAATATTAACAGTTTATTTATAAAGCCCCACGATAGTGTAGTATATTTATTTCACTATACAAAGTTCATAAACAATGCAATAAAAGCAAATACAGTCGACTCTCGAGAACTCAAACCTTCGATAATATGAACCTCTTGATAATTCGAAGTATATGCTCAGTCCCTAGAAAAACTCTTGATATTTCAAATTAAAACAATATGTTTTGGTACAATCAATATTTCAAAGTAAAATTTATGGCTGACCAGACTACAAAACATGCTATAATTCAAAGTTATCTTATAAAACTCTTGACAATTCGAACATTCACTATCATGTACAGTCCTGTAATAAACAGGTGGGAGTGTTGTGTTGTCTCTGCGTGTAACGTACCCCCTTTGATGACCATCTGTATGCTACCCCTTCTTAATGTTTTCCGGTTCCACAGGCAAAAAGACACTTATTATTTTCATTCCTTTAAGTTGACAATGGACCAACCACACCTTATGCCAGCCATCCATATCTTTCGTTAACACGTGGCCTTGCTACACATGTGTTCAGAAAGGATGGTCCGCTATTGTGAAGTAGAGATGCGTAGGATTGTGTATGAATGTATTCTTTTAATACAAAACTTTTAACTTCTGAATAATATGTACGTTTAAAAATACTTCAAAATAATTTTAAACATATGCACAATTGTTGTTTTACTACATAGTTTCAAATTTAAATGTGTTGGAAAAAAATTTCTCGTTGTGTATTTTGGAAATTTATTTCTACCCTCTTGATAATTCGAACTCTTGATAATTCAAAGTTTTTCATTGGTCCCTCCAACTTCGAATTATCAAGAGCCGACTGTATATTGTGAAAAAATTAAATAGAGAATCTATCTTTAGAGAGAATTAGAATAAAATTAACATCACACTCAAAACTGCAGTAGGGCTCTAGGTGACTGACCTCGTAATTTTAAACCACAGTTAATTGACGAAGGAGATACCTGAACTGATGCCCCCTCTCCTAACTTCCACACCACACCAATGGGAGGACCTTTGAGTCTCAACAGATATAAAGTGCAACAGCCCCCTCTATGCAGTGGGTCTTCAGCAGCACTAGGCTCGAGCTCATGACATATCAGCCATGAGTCTGTGACCATAACCACTAGACTACCATGACCATATAATTTATCCTTAAAAACAATAAGAAGGAAGCTGTCATTCTTAAGACTGTAAAAACTGTTCTTACAAGAATTTTTGACATGTTCACATAAACCTAATACAGCGAATTTTTTTTACATTGAATTATATATAAAAAAAGTAATCTATAATTAATCCGTGTAAAATAAAAAAAACTAATTCAATATTATTTCATAACCTGAAGTATCATTTTCAATTATTAGACCGGAAAATTTCATTATATTTTTGTATCAAAACAATTAAAATTGATTTTACATGATTTTTTGACAAAAATTTAAAAAATAATTTCTCTTTTTACATGAGATTTCATTTAGCAAAATCCAAATTATAAGGAAAGCAATTTTTTCTAATTACACTGGTGTTCCAAAAGTTAAGCATAATTGATAATTATGTTAATAAAGAAGGAACTATAAATCAGAACGGTGGGAAACGTGATATGCGAGTGTAAAATGGTTTTAAAATAAGGAAGCAAATCAAAAGAATGATAATTAATTTTACAATAGAAAGTAGCAGTTTGAAAGAAAACTGAGCATAGCAAGGATTCACACTTTAAAGAAAAAATGAAAGAAAACATTAAATAAAACACTGATGCTGCAGTTTAATAAGGCATGTGATCACCTCTGACAGCCAGGCACACTGCACAGCGATTTACCATACTTGCTATGAGTTGACGAGTTGTGGGCTCAAACGGTTCCAAGCTTCTTGGAGAGCTCTATTCAGTTCTATAACGGAGCTTGGTGGGTGCGAAAGGGCTGCAATTTGTCTCCCGAGCATATCCCATACATGCTCAATAGGATTTAAATCAGGGAGTTCGCAGGCCACAACATGCGCTGGATGTTTTCGTTTCAAGGAAGTCATCAATCAGCACCGCTCGGTGACATGGCGCATTATCATCCATGGATATGAAGTCAGGACCGATAGCACCTTGAAACAAGCGAACATAATGCTCAAGAACTTCGTCTCTGTATCTTTGAGCAGTCACAGACCCTGTGTCAAAGAAATGAAGGTCTGTGCGGCCCTCCATCATGATGCCTGCCCATACCATTACTCCCCTTGATGGAAAATGATGTCTTTCTGTTATGTTTCTTGGTTCAAAACGTGTTCCACGTTCTCTCCATATCATTACCCGCCGAGAATCACTACTCAGACTAAACCAGGACTCGTCACTGAACATCACATTGGCCCACTCTCCCACACTCCAATGTTGATGCTTCAAACTTCAGTTCAAAAGAGCGTGTTTATGCGCAGATGTGAGAGGAATGCAAACTCCTGGTCTTCTGGCATATAGGCCAGCATGATTGAGACTCCTGTAAACAGTTTGTCTCGAAATTTGTATTCCTGTGGGGACTGTGAGCGCCGAACCTAGTGCTCTGGCAGTACTGCCCCTCTGACATTGCGCACTTATTACCAGATATCGGTCTTGGCGAGGGGTTGTGACTCTTGGTCGACCTGATACTGGTTGTCGGGTAACATCTCCCATGCTTTGAAACCTCTGCCACAGTCTTGAGATCACAGACTGGTCCACATTCAGAATTCGAGAAACTTCGGTTTGTGATCGTGAGGATTCCAGCATTCCAACGATTCTTCCTTTCGTAAACATGTCCAATTGGCGTCTTTGTGCCATCATTCACCTTGTTTGATGGTTAACAACGTTCCTTTGCACAGCAGTTGCACGAAACTTGTCTGAACTGCATATGCTGCGTGAATCGTTCCGACATGCACTGGTGTTTCGCGCAGCACGTAGTTGACTGAAAAGTTTTGCATAAACCCAATGTTTCTTCTTCACCCAATTAATATCCGCAAGAAATTTGGAATAATTTTACGAATATTTATTCCTTGTTTTTCGCATCTTACAATTTATGCTTAACTTTTGGACACCAGTGTACATTTCTTATACTTTCACAATCACTTTCCGTAATTCATTAATTATATGTGACATTTAGATTGAATGCTTAACGTTCTTAGTACTTCTTTTGCTGTTGAGAATTCCTAACTTAAAACTTCTTCATACATTAATATTTTTTAGTCTAAAATTTACATATCAAGTTTTGATTTCAAAGTAAAAAGCAGCTTTAAGATGTAAATAAAAATTAAAATCTGTACACGAAATTTTATTAATTTTTTAACAGAACTTAATAAATGACAAATTTAATTAGATCAATGTAGAGTTGATACATTTTAAACCCAATTTTATTTAAATCTCCCCTCCTTAATGTATTTTGTTTTTCATACAATGTGTAGCATGTAAAAATTATAAGAATCCATAAAACATATGTTCATATGTAATGCAGTGGTTCTTAAAACTTTGATGTGTGTGTGTGCCCCCGCCCCATTTATGTATCAGCCTAACATCACAGACCCCAAATTTTTAATACATTTATTGTATTGGCATTATCAATTCTTAAACTGTGCACTTGAGTTTCTACTATATAATTTTTGAAAATATTACATTGTAGTAATGGCTTTGCAACAATAAAACAAGTCAATTAATATTCTCACTTGAAATACATGTTCTAGTAGAATTTTTTTTTTTCATTGGGAGCAATTTAGTTATCTAGTCTAGGATGGCATCATCCATGAGGCCATTCAGGGTTCAACAAGAGAGAAATCTTCAGATTAGGTAAGAGACCTTTATGGACCCCCTACAACTGCCCAGACCACAGTTTAAGGACCACTGATGTAATGTATTATTTTTGCTGATTTTATGAAATGCAGAAACATTTTTCTATAAACACTAAGTATGTATAGCACATACAAAATTTCTTTTGGGTCTGTATGAGTAAAAACAGGATATAGTAACATCATCAAACGAAATTTGATTAGTAAAAACTTGCAATTTTTAATTTCTAAAAAACTTTACAGAATTTAAGAATTGTAATTTGAAAAACACTTCCTGGGGAGAAAACACTTTAAAAGAGATTTTCTAATGTTAATGTACAATTATAAATACTGTGGGTAGCCTAGTGGTTAGAACATCGGACTCCAGACCAGAAGGCCTGGGTTCGATGCCTGATACCACCAAATACCCTCCGAGTACACATGGAATATGTGTTCGTTAAATCAGTGGGTCCGAAACCTTTGTGGGCGGACGCAGCAGAAGCCACGGGTGCAGGGGACTGGAGAATATTTCCCTCCCCTCCAGTTCCATGAATAAATTTTGGAGGTGGAGATAGGTGGTGTCACCATCTATTGAGTAGAAGTCCAACCTGTCTCAGGCTCAGGCAACTTTCATTCCTTCCCTTTGGAAAGGACAGGACAACACCAACAAATACAGGTACCTCAAAAGAGAGAAATAAACAATCCATTTACTGAGTAGTCTATCCATAAAACCCTTCAAATTATATCCCTTATTTGTTCAATAAAACTACAACATTAGCATGCCAAATATTGACATTTTTTTCCCTTCATCTCCTGGTCAATTAGTCAGTAATAAAAATAATTTTTAAAGGATATTACAGGTGACTAATGATTTAGCCAACATACAGGGATCATCAGAAATAAAGCATAGGTTATTTAATGTCTTTGTTATATATGGATTCTCTTGTCAATAAGCAGGCAATACAGGATCTATTAATTACATATATGAATAGAATAAAGTTGAGGAAACAAGCTACAAGTGATAGTGTAAGATGAAATTCTTGACTTTTTGATTTGGTTCTATTAAAAAAGGAACATTAAACACACACTAGGGTTATTGGTAAAAGATCATATAATTCTGCACCATGTTCAAAGTCAAGTGATTAAAATAATAACCAGAGCTTAATAGCACTTCTTTCAATGTCCACATCATGCAGATTCAAGATAATTGAATTTAAAACACAAAAACTCTCCTTATTTCACATGCTAAGTCATTAGTAAATTCAAGATTCTAACTCATAGTTCAACTTGAATAAAATCTCAGTATTTTATGTACTATAATGCAAGTAATAGCTTCTACCATATAAAATGCATAAACATATTTAGACCTGAAATTTAAAGCGAAATTCTATTTCATAAAGACACCTCACTGTAACATTGTTTATAACTAAAAAGAGCATTAAACTAATGTGATAATTTTGATGACCATATAAAGCAAATATAAAAGTCATTATTCCTTACACACAGCATTAAAAACTATATGACTACTTATAATTTGGTGCATTTTTGAAGACATATGATGACATGTTTGATGTACAACATGCTAATTTTTAATGTGTGTATTCAAAAATGAAATTAAACACTTTTTGCAGTAATTGCAACTTTAAAATTAACTTGAAATTTTATTAGAAACTACTCATTTTCTAAAATTAAATACAGTGTCTGTTAAGAAAATATAAGAACATCTGAAAAAATTAGTATATTGTACATCAAATTGAAATCATTATTAAACACACTCATTAGTATTTTGTAAAAGTGTTACCAAAAAAGCAAAGTGCAGGTTTTGATTGTATTATCTATGACTTATTTGAAGATGCAGCAGAACAAAGAGCTATTTGAGTACAAAATTAGAAAAGTATTATTTTATACAGGTATTGGTAAATATGAAAGAGAAATAACCAAGTTAACAAAACATTCTAAAACTGCCGTCCACAGTGTCCTAATTAAAAAAGATGATTCAAACAAAATAAAATGATCTGAAAGAAAAAAACTTTGATGACACATGACTATCAATTTTTTTTAACTATCAAATAGGTCTATGGATTCATGCAATATCAAAAAAACATTTCAGCAAAAAAATCTCACATTGCAGTCTCTAGAAGAGCTTCTAATCAAAATACTAATATAAAATTCATAAAAATGTAGAAAAAAAAGTTACTGAAACATCCCTGAAAAGAAAGACTGAAATGAAATAAAAATGTTATGTCATAAGAAGAGATGAAAAGAGATTTACCTTGATGGTCCTGACAGCTAAAAACAACTATTAGAATGATTCAAGGATCAAATAGAAAGAATGTTTTAGTAGAGAAAAGAAAGAAGGAGGATTAGAAAAGGTTTGGGAATTCGTTACTCATGATGGATTGTGTGATTTACAGAAAAGTTCAGGATAAAAACTCTGCACACACAATATCAAGTTATATATTTTTTTTAAATAAATTTATTTGCAAAACCCCTTATGCTCTACATTACGTAATATGAGGCTTACAGATGTAAATGGTATATAACATCATTATAACATTTAAAACAAAATTAAAAATACATTTAAGAGACAAATCTAAAATAAAAGGCAGGGAGGAGAAATACAACAAATATAAAGAAAGGGAAGTACCTATAAAACTTTATACAGTAAACAAACTTTCTTAAGACATTAAGGCTTTCTGTACAATTGCCTAACAAAGACAAAACAGGTGGCCAACAAATACCTAAGCGTTTCAACTCCTTTTCAAAATTTTCTCTTTTACAAAAATATAGGTTACAATACAAGACATGTTCCACTGTTTCAGCATCCAGACCACAAGAACAAATATCATTACCAATTAAATTAAAGCAAGATAAATAGCTCTCAACATCTCCATCTCCTGTTAGAATCTGGGATAACTTAAAATCAGTAACAAATTTCTTACTTTTTAACCATTGACAAATGGTCGGGAAAGACTTTTTAGTCCACAAAGCTTTAGGTGAGGCCAAGAATTCGGAGTTCCAGGTGGAAACAGTTCTTTCCCAAGCTAAATGCTTCCAGTGGGACAATGGCACAGACATTGAAAGATTCATATCTTGGCAAGTTGCCTCTTTGGCCAACTAGTTCACTCTATCCTTGCTGAGATTTCCACTATGGCCCTGAACATAAGAAAAGTGGATGTCTTCAAGGTTGTACAGAAAAGAGACTGAACCTCCACAACAAGTTTTTCTGTAGAATTTACATTGCACAAAGAATGAAGTGAGGAGAGCGAGTTGGTGCAGATAGGAAAATTGAGAGTTCCGCTCTGATGGAGAGAGTTCTGAATCACTTTTATAGCAAGATTAATGCAGAATAGTTCAGCTTGAAAAAACAGAGCATTCATATCTTATTCAGTGTTAGAAAGTACCTTTTTCAACTCCTTCCTCGTAAAAAACGCAGGCAAGACCAACTCTTCCATTTAATTTACTCCCATCCATGAAACAAATAGTTTTATATTCTTGAAAGACTTCATTTGAATAAGTTACAAGTGTGTGTGTGTGATAGATAGTGATCAAGTTATATTGTATGATACTTTTTGGAAATTTATTAGGCAATGCTAACTAGATATAAAAAGATAAGACTTCTTGCCAGATATCTAAATACATCCAGGAATGGTTTTAAAAAAAAGAGGGGGTAGGGAATACAGTTTTGTCAAAGTCATGTTTAAGGTCAGGCTTGAATCTTACAACAAAACCTTTGGGTTATATTATGTTGGGGGGAGGGGGCAAAATTTTTTATGCTAATAAGCAATTTTCCCTCAAACAATGAACTGAAATCACACATTGTAAAAGAATTGCAGACTTTCTGAGATTGAACTTAACCTGACTATTTCAATGAAAAATAGTGTTTTGCGGTTATTAAAAAAATGGAGAGACCAATTATTAAATTACATACTTTTTTGCAGTTTGGGGACAAGTTGTCTTCTGATTCATGTGCTACCGCATTTTTCATTCACTTTAAATATTTTTGTTAACTTAATCATTCATTGTATTATTCAAAATTATTGATCTTAAAATATGTTGCAATATCATATTTCAAGTGTTTAAATTACTTTAAACTAGAACTTTTATTTCATAGTTTCCAAAATTTAAGTGGCCTTAAAATTTCTTAAATTGTATAAGATGAAACTAAAAAATTCATTTATTGTAATTAAAGTAAAAAAATTTAATTTTTTTCTCATAAAAATTCATAAGTTCCTTGATAGTTTATCCAGAGGATATTTAAAAAAATTTAAGTTACTGCTTTTTTGCATGTGTATTTCAATACTAACTCTCTGTAGCCAAAAGAATATATACATATAAATATTACATTAGCAAAATACTTTAAATGATTAGCAGTACAATATGATACTCCTATATGAGAAGTAATGGTGGTTTTTTTTTTTTTGGCAACATAAATCATTTCTAAAATATTTCTCAAGTTTTAAATTTTATATTATAATTATTAAATTCTTAAGTACAGCTTTTTTTCAGAATGTCAAGATTTTACATAACCAAATGATAGTAAAATTGTAAAAAGAAAATTAATAAATCAATGCATTTATTCAATAATTATAATTTTCTGTTTTTAAAAATCCACTAATCTTATAACGCTGGCTCTTTTTAAATTAAAAATATTAGAAAAGTACTATAATATTTCTAACACTGGAATGCTGAAAGGTGTCATTTTGGCACCCAAAGTATGACAATTCTTCCTTAAATTCTGTAAATTTTACAATGGATATTTTTGTTATTTCATTTGGCTTTTATTGAATTTCTGAGAGGAGCACACACAGAAAGTTTTGGTGAACTAGGTTTATTCAAACTTAGTTTATGGATAAATTTATTACAATGCCTTTGTGATGTCAACTGGATACAGCAGCAATTTCAATTCCCCTATTTCAAATTATGTTCTTTGGTGCAATTGCTCCATTGTGTTTTCAGTATGTTGAAGAGTAGAGAAGTCGTGGAATGTTGTTTTTTGGTCATGTGTTCTGTTTCAATTCTTCTAACACTTGCTATTGAGATTTTCTTTCTAGTACCAACAGCACACACACTTGCAAGTTATGATTGCTAATTTTTTTTTTTTTTGCTTCGTTTTTATGGGGGTTCGCTTTTGTAACTTACTATGAATAAAATTAAAAATGTCTCATAAGAGAAGCTTCTAAGAAAAATGACCGATAATGAATCCAATTAATTAATTGAGCGATTGACTAAATATTAACATTGTACTGCTCAACTAATTGAAGGCTTTTGGCGATGGACCTTGTAATTTTGAACAATGGTCAAGTGACAAGGAAAACACCAGGGCTGCCCCCCTCCTAACTTCCACACCACGTCAATGGGTGGATATTTGAGCCTCAACATATTTAACATGAATCGGCCCCCTCTGCATGGCGGGTCTTCAGTTGTACTAGGCTTAAACTCATGACACGCTGACCACGAGTCCGTTACCTTGACCATTAGGATACCGCAGCCATGATAATGAATCAGAAAGAGAGCTATCCAACATGTATGATGAAGCTGATGAAGATAATTTTATTCCTATTGAATTATCTAGGTTGAAAAGCAATGAGGATATGGTATTTGTGGCTTACAATGACTCAGAGTGGAAAGAATGTGTTTCTGGAAGTGCAACCTGTCAGCTAGTGACTGCTAAATATTTTGAGGGAAAATAGAGGTTTAACTAGTTAAATAAAAAGAAATGAGAACAATAACAGTATTTTAAATCCTGGTTACCATTTACAGACAGCAACTTTAGAGCATATAATAAAATGTATAAATGCAGAAGCTCACAGAAGATTAGAAATTTATGCCTGGTCTCTTTCAAAAGAGGAACTTTTAACTTAAATTTAGATTTTGTATGCACATGAAATTTCAGAAGCTAGGAATCTAGAGCATCATTCATTGTCTACTATATGGTGTACAAATTTTTGTACATGAACCATACCCAGAGACAAATTTTGTGAAATAAGGATTCTTGACTTATCAACACATAACAAACAATGCAAGATAAATTCACAATGATTTCAGAAACACGTTTCAGTGAAAATTACATAAGCTCTCACAAGCCAGGACAAAATATAACAATTGATGAACAGTTATTTCTCAGTAACCCTCACTGCTCATCTACTAATGAAATACAGACAAAAATTTATAATAGCTGCAGATTTGCAAAATATGTATATATTTAATGAATTTTTTAACCTAAGAAAAAATAAAGAATAAGATAAAAAACAAAAATTTTCAGAGTATGAAGTCTTAAAATCAAATGAACTGTTTCAAAACATACAGAGAAATGTCCCCATTGATTTTTCTATTTTCAATTGAGTTGAATAAGAAACTAAAAGAAGAACATACAAGTTTAAAAGAAATGGTTAACAGGGCTTGACAAGAAATTCAAAATTGTACAATATCAAGAAAAAAAGTGTTATACTCAACAAAAACATTGAAAAATGAAGAATTGAACTCTACACTTATGACTTAAAAAAGTAACAGTGCTGTTTTATCCATTGGGTGCTCGGGGCTAGTGCCCAAGGCCCGGGGAGGCCCAGATGGGCCTGGATAACCTGGACTTAACCAGATATCCTGGTTATAATTTCGATCCTCCAGTGCCAAGGGGGCCTATAGATTTTTAGTGTCCAGGGCTTAATGAACTTAAATCAGCACTGAAAGTTAAAAAAAAAAAGTTATAATTTTGATCTGTACACATGCAAGCAATTGCAAATAATTTGAAGGAAAAAAACATCTGAAACCATCAGTTTTTACAGTGTATAGGTATTGTTGAAAAAATACTAAGACAATTAATATGGAGTCAAAGGAGGTTCAAGAAGATGGCCAGTTCCTGCACTTTACAATATTTTAGATCTTGCTGCCATAAATGCTTGGATTTCAAATGTACAATGAATAAAAATTATCAGGATGCACTTTTATCCAAACACTAGTCGAACAAAGAGCAGAATATATTAAAAAAACCCAATAGAAGCAGAAAGGATAAAAAGAATTGGAAACTTAAAATCTACCTAGCATAAAAAATATGCAAAAAGGTCATGGAAGTACACTATCTGGCCCAAAGTATCCGGACACCCAGTGGTATGGACTAAGAGCGTCCTCAGGCACATATTAATATGATGTTGGTCCCCCTTTTTCATGGATGACAGCCTCCACATGTTTGGAAAGACTTTCCATCAATTTTTGATAGGTGAACATAGGAATTGCCTTCCAGGCGTCAATCACAGCTGAAGTGACTGCTTGCAGTGCGGATGGTCGATTTGGCTGGCTACGTAATCTGCGCTCTAATTCGTCCCAAAGATGTTCTATAGGATTTAGATCAGGGCTCTGAGAAGGCCAGTCCAGTTTTTGAACACCCATTTCGTCAAACCACGTCTGTGCAAGCCTCGATGTGTGAATGGAGCAGTTATCCTGCTGGAAGAGAGTAATGGGCCTTCCCCGAAATATTGCCATAGAGCTGGGAGTGCAGCATTGTCCAGAATGTCCACATACATCTCAGAGTTTATGTTTCCATTCACAGGAACTAAAAGACCCAGGCCAAACCACGAGAAACACCCCCACATCATTATGCTTCCACCACCAAACTTAACAGTCGGCACAATGCAGTCACTAAAGAAATGTTCGCCGGACATCCGCCAAACCCAGACACGTCTATCCGACTGCCAGACTGTAAAGCGAGATTCATCACTCGAAAGAACAGTTTTCCACATGTCCACAGTCCAATGATGGTGAGCTCTACACCATTGCAATCGATGCTTCGCATTCTGTGAGTGATGTTTGGCTTGTGAGCGGCTGCACGACCATGGAATCCCAAGTTTTTTAACTCTCGACAGACAGTCCTGCTGCTAACACTAATTCCTGATTAACTTTGGAACTCCTGCGAAATTTCCACCACTGAGGACTTGCGATTTTGTTTCACTACCCTTTTCAGAGTTCTGCGGCTGCGTTCACCAAGTATTTTCGGCGTACCGGTTTGTTTTTCTGCCGTTTCACTGCATCGACGTTTCCACTTCACAATTACATCACTCACAGTAGATTTAGGCTTTTGTAGAATGTCCACAATCTCACGAACTGATTTCCCACAAAGGTGGCATCTTACTATACTGCCACGATAAACTCACTAAGCTCCTTTGACTTACTCATCGCCACACAAATGCATAAATACAATCTGACAAACCACTACCAACACTTTTATAGCCTTTCAATTACGTATCAAATTGCATCACTCGCCAGAACCACTTTTTTAAGGAGTGTCCGGATACTTTTGGCCAGATAGTGTATAATGAATATATTACATTCTTGTAAAAGAATGACTTGTGGCAAATGTACAATATATATTAGCTGTAAGTACATTAATCATAAATAATGATAGTTTTGTTTTTGTTTATAATATTCTTATTTTACTGATAAATATTTTTAACACATACCATACATAATTTTTAAATGAATATTGAAATGGACATTTTATTCAAATTTTTTGCTTAATACAAATATCAAGATATCAACTTGGCATTTTAGGAAATAGTAAGATTGCCAGCATTCTAGCATTAATAACTGCATCACACTAAAGCAAATTTCAATAAAAAATAATTTAAGTGCCTCACATGATAGTAATATGAAATATCAATAAGAATATGACACTAAGTAAGAAGATGCAACAACAATCCAAATGATACAATTCTTTTTAAAAACTATATAACACATTCACTTTATCAGTAAAAAATTTATGTTTCCAGTAAATAAAATTACGAAATAAAAAACTTGTAAAAAGAAAAGATAGAATAAAACACTAGTATGCACCTTTTAACCATCAATATCTAATCTAGTGATTTTCAACCTTTTTTTGTTGTTGTTGTTGTGGCACATTAACACCAAAATAAGTTTAAAAGAATTTTACTTGTCTGTAATAAATATGTAAAATAGATTACAATAATTATTTTCAATGTTAAATAAGATAATTACAACAAAGATAACAAAATGTTTGAGAAATCAATTACAAACTAATAAGAATACATTTAATGTAAAATTTGGGCTTAATGGTTTTTGATAATTTTGTTTATATTTGGTTATAAAAATGATAATGCCATTCCCATTTTGTCATCTACATTTAAAAGTTTTGATCTTTTTTAATTTTTATATTTGTTAATGCTGAAAATCGGAATTCACACAAATAAGATGTAGAAAATTGTAACAATATTTTTAAACTTTTTTGGCTATTATAAGATTATTGCCTCTAATTTTAATCCAAAATGAATTGGTCTTCCAAATGTTCTGAAATAAAATCTTGGTTATTACAGAATTAAATTAGTTTTTCCTCTTCATTCAAAGTTAATTCACATACAGATGTATCCGCATCACAAATGGATTTGATTATGAATCCAATCAAATTTATTTCTATCCAACAATTTTCAGAAAAATAAGTTAAATATATGCTATGAATACCCTTCTATAAAACAACTGAAAAATTCGGTTCTGGATTTTCTTTATTTTTCTCAGAGTATAATAAATAATTTTTAAAAAATTTAACATCACACTTCAAGAATTTGGTGACACAATGGTTGAGAATCACTATTCTAATCACATTATATATATAAGATGTGATAATACATATATATATATACATGTAATTGATACATATAACTGATGTGTTATAGTTCGAATGGAGCGGATACAATATACACATGCAATTTATAAGGATTTGTATTTCATTAAGCAAATATTACATATAATTGTTTAAAGAGATCAGGTTAACTTAAGAAAGCTGTCAATATTTGAACCAAATAATTTTATATTAAATATTACCACTTTAATCATTAAAAGGATAAAATTTTTAAAATTCCACACCTTCTGAAAAAAAAAGGCCTTCAACATATTTTAGTCTTTATAAAACTTTGCATTAAAAAAGTAACATGAAAATAATTATCTGCTTCAAGCTTTTAGATACCAGTTAATAATTTCATTTAAAAAAAAACAGGGAAAAAAAATTATACACAAAATAGTTTTTGACATGCTTCAACTAAATTCTTCCATGATGTTAGAAGTTTTAGCACACACTTTTATATCTTTTAATTTTACTATTAATTAAAAATTAAAGGCAAACAAAAGTTACACTAAAGAAATAAAATTAAGAAAAATTTGACAGGTTATACATAAATATGTATGACATAAAAGGAAATGCAACAATGATTATGAAGTTAAGACAATCAATAACAATTGCAATACAAAATTTCAATCAAGCTTCATTTAATGAGAATTTTTGCTTGTTGAGCATCAATCTAAAATTTGACACTAGTACACATACTCATGTTAAAAACGAGTTCAAAAAAGCAGAAAAAATCATTTTCTTTCAGCTGCCTTCATTCCTTTTTTTTTTTTTTTGGAAAAGAGGAAAACCTTTTCAAAATAAGAATGAATCAATTTTGAAATAATGTATTACAAATAGGAAATATTGATAAAACTTTTGATTAATTTATTCTGAAAAATTACTTTCATACATTTTTTAAAGGTTGAACAAAACATTCAAATGACAATCAAAAATGAAATAAACTATTCCAAAAGTAGGGATTTACATCTATATCGAAATACAAAAAAAATTGTTTTATAAATTATGACCACACTTAAAAAAAATTACGTTTTTTAATATACGACAGTAATAACCCACAAAATGTCATTTGCTAGCCCCTCACTCAGTTTCACTTCGTCAATTTGGCAGATGTGATAACTATTTGGAAAGAACAATATACATACATATGTATTCATTTGATTACTGGTCGAGTAAATTTTAAATTAAATTATAATATAGTTCACATAAACTAGGTTACAGTGAATATATCAAATAACTTCCCAAAAAAACTACAAAATTTATTGTTACATTTCTTCTACGACAAGACTTAGTTTTTAATTTATTTTAAAAGCACAGAACTTAATTCAAATTTAAACTAAATTTTTGAATTTTACAGATTCTTCAAGAAAAGATTTTAGAATTTGAAACAAACCTTAGGTTTAGGCAGCACATATCAGCATCATGACATGCAGAACAAAATGATTTCTTTTTTGTATTATAATTGAGAATTTTAAAATAATGTTGAGTTTGCAGCCCACCCACAGTCACGATCAATTACCTTTCCGCCATAAGAACCAAGCAAGAAAAGTAATAAACAAAAACTATTAAAAAAAGTAAAGTTTCAATCCACACGGTTAAGATTAAGTTATCCGATCATTAAGCGCTTTTAAAATATTTCCAACAAGCCATACCACTGCCAAGATTATATTTTAAGAATTATTTTTATTACTATTTAGAATTAAGAATTTTTAAAATTATTATTATGTATTATTTTTATGCTTAGTATTTATCTGTTTAACTGGTTTTCAACGAAAGAATATTTTGTTTTGGTTTTGAATTTTCATGCTTAGTTTAAACCATGTAACCTGCAGGATTTTATGGTTTGCTTGAAATGAAATCCCACACACAAGTGATTTCACTGGATTTTGAAAATTTATCATATTTGAAAATTGCTTGAAATTTATCAAATTAAAAAGTTTTATAAATATTTACTCCATAAGGGCTTACCTTTTTCAGAAAAATGTGGGATTTGGATAGAACTTTTATATAATGCGGAATAGAAGATTTTCCAAGTTTGAAGTAACCACTTTTTACAAATACTTGACATAAATATCGAATTACTTATCCTTTTTTCTTTAATTGCTAATTCTAAGTCAAAAAGTATGAAGAAGTTATCATTTTATAATAATTGATGTAGAATAACTATTCAACTTTCTTGTTATTGTCTTCGATTCAATATGTTTATACGGAAAGTTTTCTTTGCGTGGTATACCATCAAAAAGATATGAGGTGTCAATCTACCACTTGCTCGTAAGGGTCCTCGTTTTTTTCCCCGTTGCTCAATCTACATTATTATATTTCGTGATAGTGAGGGGATTTCATCTGTAACATTAATCTGATAAGTAAATTTGATATAATTTTAAGACATTTTTGCGCAGCTTATTAAGTAATTGATTCAAGTTTACTTTACACATTAACTTTTCTTGGTACTTTTCCGTTCCGGTGGTCCGTAAAAATGCAACAAAAAACATCGCCAAATGCCATAATTTATTCATTGTGATAAACCCAATACACAATTCACGAATTTGACTGCATATGGTGCCATGTGTGGAAAAACTATAAATCTTTCAAAGAATGTGTTAGCAACCCTACACTTTGTATATGAAACATGTTGGTTTTATTTTCTTTCTCTCTTCCACTTGTGATGAATTTCAGAATTATTTGAGAATTGCAGAATGAAAAATTGGTTGTTGAATTACTTTTTTTAAAAAAAGGTTTAATTAAAAATATATAGTTGTGTTCGAAAGGCATCAAATTAAATTCTGTTACGAACAGTGAGTGAATATTAACGTCACACTATTGAGCTACTTGAGGGGTTTTGGTGACGGACCTCGTAATTTTGAACCATGGTCAAGTGACGAGGATGACACCTGCACTGTCACCACCTCTCTCAGCTACCACATCAACGGGAAGGACGTTTGAGCTCTCGACAGATTTAACGTGCATCGCTTCCTCTGCATCAAGGCCGGATCTACGTATGGGCTAAATAGGCTGCAGCCCAGGGCCCCGGATTCTAGGGGGGGGGGCGTTCCTCGTTGAAGATAACAAACATAAAAGGTGCTTACATTCAAAATAGTAATAAAATAATAAACCAGTAAAAAAATACACACAAATCAAAAATAAAATACCATATAAAATTTATTTTCGAGAGCAAGAGCAATTTACATTAGTTCTTCCGCCCTACCACCGATTACACGGAAATTAATAATCATTAATTTCGAAAATCGTCCATATATTTTTGTAAATGCCTTAATACAATCAAATTAAAATAGTATGCTGGTGATTTTCGTTTAGAAATTACACTATAATTGGATGTAAAATGTTTAAACTTCAAGAGAATTTCTTGTTTTTCTCATGATCAGAGACAGCTTGTGAGGTCTAGAAACAATGATTTTCATCTAATTGCTAGTGGCCAAGGTACCGGACTCATGGCAGAAATGTCATGAGTTCCAGACTAGTACCGCTGAAGACCCTCCGTGTAGGGAAGCGATGCATGTTAAATCTGTCGAGAGCTCAAACGTTCTCCAGTATATGTGATGTGATAGTTAGGAGAGGGGGTGCCAGCTCAGGTATAGTCCTCGTCACTTGACCATGGTTCAAAATTACGAGGTCCATCGCCGAAAGCTCTCGTGTATAGCTGAACAGGGCGACGTTAATATTCACTCACTCACACACTTTTCATCTAATTGCTGAGAAATTTATTTGCCTCATCAAGAACCAATATTTACATAGATTTAACTGGATAAAAACCACTGTTGCTAAACTGCCCAGGCTAATTTGTTTGAAAGAATTCCTTTTCAAATAAAGTTTTAGCAAAAAATCCTGATGTGATGGGAACAAATGTTGGTCATTTTCGAAATCAGCACACTAAATAATATAAAAACCACTGAAAGCCTCTTTTGTACTTCTCCAAAACTTTAATTTTGTTGCTCGGTGTAATTAAAAAAGTGTCTATTAAGTACACTCTATTAATTGCAGTCTATTAATACAGTCTATTACACTCTATTATTAATACAGTTTATTAATTACACTCTTTTGTTCACGGCGCCACTCTATGATAGTGACTCTATCATAGAGCGGCCCCGATGAGCATAGAGCATTTATACAAACATAGTGGCACTATTTCTGTAGCCATTTATTTTTGTGTAATAATAATTCTAAGTTACAATGTTATACTGATTTGGTGCTATGTCCTATGCATAATACCTGAAATTAAAAGATATTTTACTTGAAACCAATAAACAGGTACCCCTAAGCCTGTTTATTGGTTTCAAGTAAAAAGTAAGTACAAATACACATTTCTAAATTATTTAAGTATGAAGACACGGAGTAAGGAGATTAGGATTATTCATGTAGGTTCGTGGCCTAAATCTCTAATTAATAATTTTATTGATTATATCTCTCACATGAAATGAGTTATTTTCAAAATAAAGATCCAAACAATATATATTCTGTTTCGCTAAGAGAATATAAAGAACAGAAGAGATACTTTTCTAATAATCATTTCACTAAAAAACTTAAAAATGGCCAGGTGCTGGAAAGATCTTGGCTTTGTTATTCAACTAGTATTGGTAGTATTTTTTGTTTCACTTGCAAACTCTTATGAAAAAATTCTTAATACACAATCGGCTTTTCTGATTGGAAACACGTGATAAGTTGTTATTGTGAAGTTAACATATTTATCTAGTTCAAATTCAATTGTTTGCTGCCCATCCGGTATAGTGGTCAGTGAAGCTGACTGCGGTGCCGCAGGGACTGGGTTCGAATCCCGGAGAAGGCATGGATGTTTGTGTTGTAATCCTTTCTCTTCTGTCTGTGTTGTTTACCTCCGTGTTATACGTTCGGTGGTGCACGGGGTTTATAAATGTTAAAAAAAAAAATTCAATTGTGTTTGTGGGCTGCATCTACCTGATGCTGGGTGCTTTTCGTTTTCTTAAAGTAGTTCCAGAGAAGTCATATAAAAGGCTTTATTCACACTGCGAGACAGTAGAGCAATGACCTCACCCTCTCCCTGCACAAGTTCGGAGTGGTTTACATCATAGGGGTGGGGCGTGACGTCACTCCACCCCAGCGCCGTTCAAAGTACGGCTATTTTCACAACAAAGTTGCTTAGAAAATCATGAAAATTCTATTGAACATATAAATTCAATGTGAGTTTAGTTGACACGAAAAGAAAGTAAGTCTTTTTTAGAGAAACAATTACAGGAGCAACTAAGAAAAGATACAGAATATTATCACAATTTCCTCAAACGTGCTATTGCGGTAGTAAAGTATTTGTCTACAAGATGTTTAGCATTTAGGGCTGGGGTACTCAACCTTTTTTTACGCCGAGCCACATACATCTGACATGTATTTTACGCGGGCCGCAAAGTGAGGATTAATAGAGAGGGGGAAGCTATAAGATCAAGGACATTTAAAATGTAAAAAAAATGGTCAAAATATAGAATATTATAATTTTGGGTCTTTTTTTAAAACTATACCAAACTCTATCAAACAAAACTCACAAGATATAGGTTTCCTTCACTTTTTACCCAGTTACGGGGGAATTTTTCAATTTCCGTTAATTAATGATCCCAAGCCCCTTGTCTCTGTATTCTACTATCATAAAAACAAAGCTGCCAAGTACTTGGATAATTTGATCTTTTTCTTTTGACAAAGCATTACATATTTTTATTTTAGATATTAATTGGTCCATAGCAGGATGTGGTAGCAAAGAGTTTTTATTGAACTACAGACTGAAATCAGTATTATCTGTATAAACCGTCTGTTCTTATTGCGCATTTTTGTTTCAAATTTAATCAAATATTTTTTGATTTTATAAAAAAATATCTGAACAAATAACTGAATTCATTAAAGAGTACATCGGAAGCATTTAAGAAACACTCTAACAACTTCTGTAATAACTCTTAAGTTTATCATTAACAATTTCAATGTACGACATGTGAATCAGATAGAAAATGAAAAGAGTATCAAGACCCAACCAAAAAATTAAGTTCTAATGTAGAAACAGAATACAGAGATGTGAACTAGAGACGGGTTATTTCAAAATTTGCAGATAAATTCACTGAAAAAGCTGTGTATGGGACAGATAATTTTAAAAGAGGCACGATTATTGGAGCGTTAGATAAGCTAATCCTTGATTTAAATAGAAGAATTCAAGTGTATATATATGTAGAATATAGTAAAAAATTAAAATTTTTGATGGATTTGTAAGATTAAACTAAGGAGAACGTTGACCTGGAGAGTATACGCACGATTACTGATTACTATTCAGATGATGTAGATCAACATTTAGTAAATAAAGGTGTTCAATTAAAAACTTATCTAAAACTGAGCTAGACTCTTATACTTGTAGTGATATATTCAATTTAATTTTTGAAAAGAAACTAGTTCAGGTTTTTCCAAATTTGTATATCATTTTGAAGATTTTTCTAACGCTCCGTATTACTAGCAGTGAAGCGGAGCGTGCGTTCTCTAAAATGCCCTACATAGAAAACAAATATGGGACAACAGTGACAAATACTAGGCTTAGATATTAATAACTTCTTTCTATTAATATTGATCTCACCAAAGACTTAAAATGTGACGAGCAAATAAAAGAATATTCAGCATAAAATTGTAGAAAAGTTTTTTTTGTAAATTATGTTATTGCTTATAACGTATTTAAATTGTTTGGGAGAAAAAACTTAAAGTTTCGTATATTTTAAATTTTTCCGCACAATAACTTTTTAGGAAAAAGGCAAAATTTTTAATTATTTAGGGGGCCCCCA
Source organism: Trichonephila clavata (assembly GCA_019973975.1). Classification (NCBI taxonomy): domain Eukaryota; kingdom Metazoa; phylum Arthropoda; class Arachnida; order Araneae; family Nephilidae; genus Trichonephila; species Trichonephila clavata. The sequence continues at coordinate 67,508 of BMAO01001122.1, read as the reverse complement.
GATATTGTAAACCCAAGGCCCACAAAGGTCCGGCCCTGCTCTGCATGGTGGGTCTTTAGCGGCACAACGCTCGAACTCCAGACACGCCGGCCACGAGGTCCGTCACCTTGACCACTAGTCTACCGCGGCCACTGTGTTACGAACAGAACGCCCTACAATGGCGTTGCAGAAAAAATTTTGCATTCAAAGAAACTGGTTTAGAAAGGACAATTGGTTTGAAGGTTCCAAAATTCTTTTCCCCAAAGTTGGTGCCAAAGAATGATATCGATCGAATTTGTATGCAACTTGATATCAATCATAATACGATCGTGGATTTGGACAGTTACATGCGGGACATTTGAGTCATAGTTTTAATAGCCCAGCCAAAAGTTAAAATCGGTGGTAATGATGCGAACAAGATTGTCAAAATAGACGATTCTTCACTCGGAAAAAAGAGTTGGATGGTTTCATCCTAAGCTAAGGATTTTCGGAGGATTGTGCAGATAATGCAAATAATACTTTTTAGTTGAAGTTCCTGAAAGATTGGGGAAACTTTATTGGCTGTAATAAAGGAAAATGTCATGGAAGGAGCAACTATTTGCATTTATTGCTAAGAGACGTATAAATCGGATGCGCTAGAAGATACTGGCTACGAAAATTTTACTGTGTGTGTGTGTGTGTGATTCATGTGTATCACTTTGTTGATCCAAAAACTGGATGTTACACTCAAATGATAGAACGTAAGTGGAGAAGCGCAACATGGAGCAAAAATGACATAAATGCACTACATGACAAAACCTCGATTTGTATTTATAAGAATCTATACGGCAAAGATTGATTTAAAAAACTAAATTTTTCCTATAAAATTAAAAAAATTTTGCTTCTTCAGTAAAATAATTATTTAAGAATTAAATTTGGTGAATTAAAAATATTACTTTATTTTGTATTTGGTGTTTAATTTTGCACAAAAAAAAAATTACACATTCCTCTGACATAAAGAATCAATATTCAAAAGTATGGGAAAACAAAAATAAAAACACTTATCGAGAAACTGAATTGCTCCATGACTATCAATTGGACAAAGATAAAATAAGGGTGAACTAGGGAAGGAAACCTCAGTTTCCACAGCAGCTTGAATATGTCTCATGAGTTGGTGAACATTAACGTTACACTGTTCAGCTACACGAGGGCTTTTGGTAACGGACCTCGTAATTTTGAACCATGGTCAAGTGGGACGAGGATGACACACGAGCTGGAAAACTCACTCTCCTAACTACCACACCAACGAGAGAACGTTTGATTTCTCGTGCATCGCTCTCTTACGCGGCGAGTCTTCAATGGTACTGGACTCGAACTCATGATAAGCCAGCCTCGAGTCCGTTACCTTCACCACTAGGCTATCGCGGCCTTGAATATGTCTCATGTTAAAGGCTTATCAAGTAAAAGAAAAGCAAGGCATCAAACATTTGAACTGCTTTTAGTTTTGCTATTATGGTCGAATTTTTTTAAGAAATCTAATTTCAAAGGGCACTATTTTCAATAAAATAAAAAGTCGAAAATGAAAAATGTTTCCTATTTAATATACGGTTTTTATTAAAAGGTAATTTTGTATAAAATTAAGAAATACTGTTAATTTAAAGAAAGTGTTTCTCAAGCTTTTTGTACAGACAATAAATGTTTTGAATTTTTAACAGTTTGAGGAGGATAGAACTCGGTACCTTCAGTTCCGTAAACATGCAACATACCACTAGATCAAAAGGATCACTTCAGTCCGAAGACTGTTACTGGATTATATAGGACCTCCGCTACACACTCCCCCACCAGTGAGTCGGTGGATAGGCGAACGAATAATATAGTTGTTATGGTGAGCGTGGGAGATGCTGCTGTTGTGTCAAATATGTTTGACGGCTTTGGTTGCTCTTGCGAGGGGGTTAGAGGATGCCACAATAGCTGCGCGAAGATTGCGTTTTTCTTTTCAGTGTCAAGGTCACCACTGAAGAGGAAATAACTCAGTACCTTTGGTTCCGTAAGCACGTAACATACTACTAGACCAAAATGGTCACTTCAGCCCGGAGGCTGTTACTGGCTGATATAGGAACCACCTCTACAAGTATTAATTTTTTCTCGCTCCCTTCCCATGCTTCAAATTTCATATTTTGAACAATAGCGTTTCAACTCTGGTAGTTAAATAGTTACAAAAACATGACACAAAATTGCGAAATTTCTCCTATTTTCGAAATATTGAGAACAATACGCAAGCGAAAGAAATGTATTTTTTAAATTTGAAAACATGTTTTGCTTTTTTTATGCAGCGGGGCAAAAGGCAGCTTTTCTAAGGTAGAGCAATCGCGAAAAAAAAGCGGTCTAACCTAGTTGCATTGATTTTATAAGATTGCCAGAAGCATCTAGCCTAAATTGCTCACTTTTCTTCGTATTTTCAACTTTTTTTTTGCCCTAAAATTTGGGAATTCTCACCTGTTCCTCATTACACTTATTTCTCTTAAATCATTACCAGCATAAACGTTAACTCAATGGCACTCGTTAACCATATAAGAGTAGAAAATAATGTTGAATATCAGTTTTCTATTTTATAGCTTCATCCAGAAATTTATCGGATCTAAACTATGTTGCACAATATAAATATATTTGGCCTTTTTAAAAAAAGAACGACGTAAAATATCAATTGGGTTGGATTTTATACAAATTTTTATAGATAATCTGCGAACGAGTTTTCTGTTTTTCACATCCGACAAGGAAGATTATCTTTGTTATGCATAGTTCAGGTGCATGTTTTGTCATACGACGTATCGCCACAGCCCTCTGCTAGAGATGACCACACTGATTTACTCTACTACAAGCTATAGATGGTAACATTAAATATTTGTAAAACACTATGAGACATTCGGGATCTCATTCATCAATAGTTTCAGTACTAGTGGCGTAGCTAGTTATCGAAAGGCCCTGGTGCAAAAAAATTGAGGGCCCTATTTTGAATGGGTTTTACCAGTAAAAATATATGTAACAGAGAGGGTGGTGTCTAGGGGTATGTTGAATGAAAAAAAAGACGTTAAGGTTTAAGGATATTTAATGACATCTACAGGTTGTTAAACCTGACTAGGCGCGCGCTCCTGGGACAAGGTAAGTGTATTCCTTCTCCCGCTTACATCCGGGGTTACAGAGAGTGGCGCTGGTGTCGCCTGAGCGTATACAACACTCGTCCATCCTGATGTGGTCGGTCCCCGACCAGGCTGGAAAATATGCAAGTAAAAATTATACAAATACTACAACTGAAAAGAAAAAAAGATTAAACAAATTTTTAAAGTTCAAATTTCCTTGAGTATATAGAGGAAAAAAAATAAAGTCATTAGAGTTCTGGAAAGAAAAGTCTTAGGGATTATCCCATGGTTTCATCAGATCAGCAGATGTGGATGTCAAATTCAGGCCTTCTTGTCTTCCTATTTTCTTTACATCGTACCTGTCGTTTGGACGAACTTTCACGACTTCATATGGGCCAAAATATTTTGGTCGCAATTTCACACCTACTCCAAACTGGGTTTTCTTGATTGCAATTCTGTCACCTTCTTCGTATTTTCTTGCTTCTTTGCGATGTTTATTGTAGTGTAGTCTACTTTGTTCTTGTAATTTCAGGATATTGAATTTGGCATCTTCTCTCATTTGTTGTTTATTCTGTAAAGATAATTGAAATTTTCTTCCTCGAGAATGGCTTTGATTTTGATGTCATCTTTATTTTTCATTTTGACGCCTTTTAAAAGTTCAAATGGTGTATATTTGGTGGCTATGGAAACAGTGCTGTTAATTATTCGTTGAACTGATGATACATGTTTATACCATTTATTGGGATCTTCAAGTGAAGGCTTTGTTAGGACTGGTATTAACGTTGCATGAATTTTTTCTACCTGACCGTTCCCACGCGGTACTCCATTTGTGATTGAAATAAACTCGATATCTTCATCCTGACAAAATTTCTGAAATTCTGTAGAAGTGAATGCTGTTCCTTTGTCTGAAATTATTCGTCTAGGACTTCCAAAGGTTACTTGTTGTAATTTTAATTTGTCTAAAGCATCGTTAGCTGAAGGAGACTTTACAGGATAAATCCACAGAAATTTGGTGAAAGCGTCGGTGACTGTAAAGATATATTTGTAATTTTTGTTGGTACTTGGGAGTGGACCCAAAAAGTCAATAGGGTAGGTATCAAATGGAATATCACCTTTTGGTTATGGGATGTAGAAATCCTTCTCGTTTGCCAAATTTTTTGGATGAAGAATGCAAGGAATACAATTTGCAATAACATTTTCTACAGTCTTACGCATATTTGGGGAAAGGAATTGTTGTTTGACTAAATTTTCAGTTTTGTTGATGCCGAAATGTCCTTTAGAATGTTCAAGTTGTACGATTTGTTTTTGCATTTCAAGTGGAACGACTAGAAGTTCTTGGTCGTTGACAATTTTGTACAGCACATCGTTTTTTAATGTATAATCAGAGGCTGAAGATGATTGTAATAGTTGTTTGATACTGGATGTAAACTCATCATTAATTTGTGCTTTTTTAATTTTTTGTGTTGTCTCATTGTATTGTATGAGCATGACTGGATAACGATTGAGCGCGTCAACATGTTGCATTTGTTTACCTGGCCTGTGAAGTATTTCGTAATCGAAGTCTTCTAAAAAGAGAGCCCATCGTGCTATTCTAGGTGGTAAATCTTTCTTTGACATAGATTTTTGAAATGCTTGGCAATCTGTGATTATTTGAAATTTTATACCGACGAGGTAGTGTCGAAATTTTTTTAATGCTGTAACTATCGCCAAGACCTCTAGCTTGTAGCTGGAGTATTTCTGTTCTTGAGGAGAAGTTTTACGACTCATATAGTGTATTGGATGAAAGTTCTGATTTGAGTCCATTTGTAGAAGTATAGCGCCAAACCCTTTCGCACTGGCATCGCAGTGTATTTGTAATGGAGCGTTTTGCTGATAAAGATGTAATACAATTCCCGAGACAAAATTTGCTTCAAAGAGAGAAAAGCTTGTTTTTGTGTAGGACCAAAGGTGAATGGAACTTTGTCTCGTAAAAGATCGCTTAAAGGTCGTGCGATTGATGCATAGTCTAAAATTATTATTATTAATTTTCTAAAATTAAATTTTATTAAATTTTCTAAAATAGCCTGTTAGTCCTAAAAATGATTGGACATGCCGAGTGTTTTTAGGTGTTTGGAAATTCATGACTGCATTTGTTCTAGATGCTGAATGACGAATAGTACCTTCTTCAAAAATATGGCCAAGAAAAGTTAATTTCCGCTGAAGAAAATTACACTTTTTAAAGTTAAACTCTAAAACATAAGTAGCAGCAACATCAAATACTTTTTTAAGCTTTGCAATCCCTTCACATTCAGAATTTGCCGGAATTAAAATGTCGTCCATGTATATAATAACAGTGTTGTCTTTTAAGAGATCTTTAAACACAGTTTGAATGTACTTTTGAAATAATGAGGGAGAATTACACAAACCAAAAGGAACTCTATTAAATTGGTATTGACCATTATGTGTTATGAAACTGGTGTATTTACAGCTATCAGGATCAATTTTGATGTGAAAAAAAAAACTGTTTTTTAAGTCCAAATTTGAAAAGAGTATCGCTCCATGCAGTTGGTCAAAAATGTCTTCAATGAGAGGTAGTGGAAATCTTTGTTTAATTGTTTTAGAATTAAGAGCACGAAAATCAACACAGAGTCTGGTTGACTGGTCTTTTTTCTTGACAAGAACTAAAGGTGCGGCAAAATTAGATGAACTTGGGGAAATTATTCCATCAGACAGCCATTGCTCAATTTGGTTTTCGACGATATTTTTCCCGCTTGTCTTTATCTTCTAGGACGTAACGCGATGGGTGTGTCATCAGAAAGGATAATTTGCATCTGTAAGTTTGTATCTTTAATTTTATTTGGTTTGTAAGATTGGATAAGGTTTTCAACTTCGCGACGCGTATCAACATTCAAAATATGCGATAAATCTACTTGAGGATAAATTACATTTAAATTTGATAAATAACAATCCTCATTTTGAAAAAGCAAAGAGAGAGATTCGTTTTTATTATTAACTGATAAAGAATTACAATCGCTAATTTTCAATTCAGAAAAAGATTTGTTTACGTTAGCTTCGCACTGAAAATCAGTTATATAACATGTTTGATCGGATATGGGATGTGACGTCAGTTCATATTTCTTATTTTCTTTTCCATCGAATAATTTCTGTTTTGGAGAGTTTAACGATCATTTTTATTCATTGGGTGTTTAACATTACTCGCGCTGTAAATGTTTTGAAACTGAATTGAGCCATTTGGCCTTCAACCTTCGCCGGAATGATTTGGGATAGTTTGCGGTGCAAAAGAATGCAAGCTCGACATATTTTGGCTAACTGATTCAAAAGCGAAATTATTTTGTCTATCATTTTTATTTTTATGCGAAAGAATGTTCTTAGAATGAGAGGAAGTAGGATTTTTTTCTGAAATCCGTGCATTTCTTTTTCTGCTTTATTTAAATCATCAAAAATATTAGGCGGAACTATTAAATCACAATACAATTTATTGCAGACAGCTGCAGTTACTATTATCGGGTTTTCACGAAAACTTGGAAGAGCTAATTTAATTTTAGTAAGTTCAGCTTGAATGTTAATTGAACAGTTCCTAAAGCACATGTTAATTGAACAGTTCCTAAAGATTATGTTTCGGGTGGAATGAGGGAGGTTTTCACACACACAATATTCGTTCCCGAATCGATTAAAGTTTTCACGATTTTATCATTAACAAAAATATTTTCGTATTGCAATTCATGTAAGGATTCATTAAACATTTTACCTTCGACTTTACAAACAGGACCCAGATTTGAATTAGGTCTAGAATTGATATGAGTTTCGTTTCTGTGAGAACCAATACGTGGGTTATTTGTTGAAGTGTTTGGTGAATAATTTGTGAATGTTTTATCACGAGAGTTGTAGCGATTAAAGCCCTGAGACGAGATATATTTTTGTTTACTGTCATACGGTGGTTGATGGTGTGTGTTGTCGGAATACGACTTACGCTTTGCTACGAAGAAAACATTGCATTCCCTAGCCAATTCAGCAGGCTTAAACCAAGATTCGTTTTGGCGTATCGCGATATGTTGTTGCGTTTCTCGATCGAGGGTGGAAAATAATTTGTCGGCTATCATTAACTCACACAAAGTTTTAAAATCATTCGCATTACGAAGTTTACAATAATATTCAAAAGAACTTGTTAATCGTGACGAAAACTGTACGTGCGATTCGTTTGGCAATCGTTGAGCCCTACGGAAATTAATTAAGTATTCTTGTGGGGTTGGTTGGAATTCTCGTAAAATAATGTGTTTAACTTTCTCGTAATCTTGGAGTTCGTTTTCGGGAATATAAAGCAAAATACTGTTAGCTTTTTCACCGAGAATATTAATTAAGATCTCTGATTTTAATTCCTGTGGAACATTTTTGGTTGTAAACGCAAGTTCAAGTGAATGAAAAAATAAATTATAATTTTCAGGTTTAGAAGGAACTGGCATACTAAGGGTCTTAACGGATTTAATGAGACTTTCTAAAAGGTTAGTTGACGGTGTTTCGAATGTTGCAGTAGTATTGTTTGAATTATTAGAATTTATAGCGGAGTTTATTTTCGCGAGTTCAATTTCTTTTTGAAGTTGAATGATTTTTTGGGTCGTTTGCTCGGCGTCTATTTTCTCTAGTTCTGCTTGTTTTTTTTCTAGTTCTGATTCTTTTCGTTCCTCAACGAGTAAATTAAGCATATCCTTAACGAATTAAGGTTCGTTTTTGAAAGTGTCAGTTTGTTCGATTAATGCTTTTAAATTCAAAAGTGTAGCATTTTCTGGGACAGTAACACCTAGTTCTTTCACTGCAGTTATTAAATCTTCTTTCTTAGTATTTCGATACATGCTGAGTAAAAAGGTTTGATCCTACCTGATTTGACGATATCGGTTTGTAGACTGCAGATAGACTTCGCTAATAAAAAGCTATCCGTTTGCGATGAGTTCACCACTGTTCACGGCGATGATTGGAGATACGAAGCAGATGGAGTTTACACTCTTGATGCGATGAATAGGCAGGGAAATTGGTCTTTTTGTTTTGCTGGAACACTTGGACGATGCCGAAGAGACTTTTTGGTTGAGTCTCAAGCTTTGGTTTTGCTTGGCGAAGGAGACGGTAGTATTGGTCTCGGAGCGGAGGATTGGCTCTTAGTAGGCGTCGGAGGAGCGCCGTTTGTTTTGGGCGACTTTTGATTTTAACACGGGTTGAAAAACCATTAAGGTTGCGAGGTCGAGCCCCCATATAACAGAGAGGGTGGTGTCTAGGGGTATGTTAAATGAAAAAAAGACTTGAAGGTTTAAGGATATTTAATGGCATCTACAGGTTGTTAAACCTGACTAGGCGCGCGCTCCTGGGACAAGGTGTGTTCCTTCTCCCGCTTACATCCGGGGTTACAGAGAGTGGCGCTGGTGTCGCCTGAGCGTATACAACATATATGAATTTTTTTTAAATATATAAAACTACTTTTTTTCTTACGTCAGCTCTTTATCGTTCTCTGTAGACTATAGGAAAGCAAAGCTACATACTACCTATATGTATGTGTATGAGTTTTTTTTTCTGTGTGTGTGATTTTTTAGTGTTCGCCCAGGTTCGATTTGACACCACGACATTCGCAGAAGTACTCGTACAAGTCTGAATAAGAAATTTGACAATTTTTGGTTACTATATTCTCTTTCTTGGGGTTATTTGCACTTTAACGCCTCACTGGGTTCCCTTTTTTTAATCTATATATAATTTTAGTTATCTAATTTATGCAATACAATTCATAAGTGCTTGAATAGTTAAAAGGATGGAGAAATGTTATGATATACTACAAAACGTCGTTGGAAAATCCCTGGCCTTTTATTTACTCGGGGGGGGGGGGAGGATCGAACTTCCTCACCAGAGGGTTTAGAGCTACAGAATGATCCACCAACATAGACAGGAAATGATGCAAAAATTACGCATGACCAAGAAAATACAATTTTCTTATAATTATTTAAAAAAAAATACCTCTGCAAAAGAGCAGAGGGGGGGGGGCAAAATTATAGCAGTCTATTGCAGATACGAGTTGATTGTGAAATACTGAAACAGGAAGCTAGCTTATTATGAATCACATAGTTATTAAAAATAGAATGCAACTAGCTTGAAAATTTAGAATGTAATTACATCCTGCGCAAGTTTTTTAAAATGTAGTAAAAAGTATGGTAAATTTATTTTCTAGTCTGTGTAACAGTTTATAGAAAAAGGAAAAAATTGAAAATAATACAAACTTTTTAATAAGTGATGTTCACAGCATTATGCAAACAACGGAAGGAATTTAAGGGAATTCCTTACAAGTTCGAAATTAATTTCAACCGAGTTGCAATGATTATAGTTGTAGCAAGCTTTTACATTATATCTTAAATGTGGGAGAAATTATTGCAAGTTCGGCTTGCTTAGTGATCAGAGCCCAAGGGGCCCCTTTGAGCTTGAGGGCCTCAGTGCACGGCACCACCTAGCCCATTGGTAGCTACGCCACTTATCAGTATCTGTCTATTGTTACAAGACTAGCGTGAAATTATTTACTCTTTGTGTCTGATTCAGTATGTGCATACATTAATTCTCCGATAACAAATGGACCATGAAAACATGCAGGATAGTGACAGTGATTCTATTAATAGAGGAGTGCAAAGAGTCATGATGATGTAGTACTAATAACTAGTCTCATTTTTATAGTTACATTAATTCTTCTCATGGTGAAAGATTTCAGATAAACAGGGGGGGGGGGGCCCCAACAAACAAACGTGGATGACCATCAACATTACATTTTGTGAATCGACTCGATGGAAAATATATATATTCCTGTCCTTAACCTAAACGAAACAACGTTTGTATGATTCATTCAAACAATAATAAATAAATAAAAAGGGAAAAAAAGACAACTATTTTCTTTTGCCATTGTTCTGCAGCTGTTACCTTTGTTTCACGCTGGAAATAAATAAGTACCACTCTTTAAAAGATTAAAATTGAATCTTTTTATAAAAACTTACTTAAAATAAATTTTGAACTCTACCCGCTGTGAATTACCATAATTCATTTCCCTAAAATTTGCTGTCTTTACACTCAACAATATGCTTGTTTAATTTCTAGGTTAATTTATGTTTTTTACCTTATGTACCCTCTCTGTCTTTACGCAAAATGTTCATGAACCATTTTGTTTTTCAGTCGGGATGAAATTTGAAAGGAGGTCTTTATATATGAATTTTATTACAAGACTTTCGATTTACCCTTGATTGATTGAATTTCATGAATGCTTATTACATAGAGAAGAGACCCCTCTCCCTTTTTTTTATCTCTAAATTTACATTAAAATATTTATAATCACATTTGGCTTTGTTTTAAATTACTTACTAAATCATTCTTCTGTTGGAGGCTAATCTGCAATTCATCGAAAGGTATTAAAGATTATTTAAGTCTTCCATTACCATCCCACCAACTATATATATATCTATATATATAAAGGAGAAAAGCGACTCACTCACTGACTGACTAATCACGATATCACTGGAACTATTCAACCTACATACTTGAAATTTGGTAGACATGTTCCTTTCATAGAGTAGACATCAGCTAAGAACGGATTTTCCGAAACACAAGGGGCGTTATAAATAATTGTTTCCATGTTTAAACTACTCAATGTACAATTTTGAAATTGGGTTAGCAGATTCCTTTCATACAGTAGAGATCCGCTACAAAATGAGTTTGGTGAAAATCGTCCCCCAAGTGGCGTTGCAGGGGCGTTATAGATAATTATTTTCATTTTTAAACTATTTGACGCACTGTCTTTAAATTTGATATATAAATAGATTCCTTTCGTAGAATAATGATCAGTTACAAAACGGGTTTTGTGAAAACAGACTTCTAAGTGGCGTTGCGGGGGATTAAGGGGCGTAATAGATAAATATATCCGTTTTTAAACTACTTCAACTACCTGCTTGAAAATTGGTAGGTAAGTTTCTTTAATGGAGTAAATATCCGCGCTAAAAAATGGGTTTTTAAAAAATTGACCCCCAAGGGGTGTTGCGAAGGTGGTTTAAGGGGTGTTATAAATATTTATTTATTAACTATTAGACGTACAGTCTTGAAACTTAGTAAGCAGATTCCTCTCATAGGGTAGAGACAAGCTACAAAATGGGTTTCGTAAAAATTGCCCCCAAGTGGCGTTGCGGGACTTAAGGGGCGTTAAAGATAACTATTTCTATTTTTAAACTATTAGATGCACAGTCTTTATATTTCATAAAGAGATTTCTTTCATAGAGTAGAGATCAGCTATAAGAAGGTTTTGTGTAAACGGACCTCTAAGTGGCGTTGCGGGGGATTAAGTGGCGTAATAGATAAATATTTTCGTTTTTAAACTACTTGACCTACCTGCTTGAAAATTGGTAGGAATGTTTCTTTCATGGAGTACATATCCGTTACAAAACGGGTTTGGGAAAAATTGACCCCCAAGGGATGTTGCGGGGGGTTAAGGGCAGATATAAGTAATTATTTCTATTTTTAAACTATTAGACGCACAGTCGTGAAATTTGGTGAGCAGATTCCTCTCATAGAATAAAGATACACTACAAAATGTGTTTTCTGAAAATAGACCCCTAGGTTGCGTTGCGGGGGTTCAAGGGGCGTTATTGATAATTTTTTTTGCATTTTTAATTTATTGGACGCACAAATTTTGCTAAGCAGATTCCTTTCATAGAGTGCAATTCCCCTACAAATTGGGTTTTGTGAAGACAGACACCAAAGTGGCGTTGCGGGGCTCAAGTGGCGTTTTAGATAATTATCCCCATTTTTAAACTATTAGAAGTACAGTCTTGAAATTTGATAAGCAGATTCCTTTCGTAGAGAACCGCTACAAAATGGGTTTTGCGAATATCAACTACCAAGTTTAATTTCGGGAGATTAAGAGGCGTAATCGATAAATATTTCCATTTTTAAACTATTTGATCATCCTGCTTGAAAATTGGTAGACATGTTCCTTTCATGGAATATAATTCCTCTAACAAAGAGTAAAACGAAAATTGACCCCCAAGGATGGTTGCGAGGGGTCAAGAGGAAGTTACAGAAAAAATTCCTGTTTTTAATTGTTAGACCCATATACTTGAAATTTTTTAAGCATGTTTCTTTTTTGAATAGGGATCCACTAAGAATGTATTTTAAGCAAATCAAGTTCTGGGGGGGGGTGCAGGGGGTTACTGGGACATATTGACAAAAAATTACTTTTTTCGAGATACAAGGACTATAATAATGAAATTTGGTTTGCATTTTTCTTTTGTTGAATTGAAATCCACTAAGAGCGGTTATTTTGGAAAACGGCTCTCAACGGGATTACGGGGATATTGATAGTAAAACTTTTGTTTTTTTCTGTTTGATTTAGACTTGAAATTTGGCTTGCATGTTCAATTTACGGAGTAGAAATCCACCACGAAAATTGGTTTTGCGGGAATCCACTTGGTTTTTGGGTTACGAAAGAGCAAACATCATTCTATACTTCAATTTTAGAGATTTTTAGAAAATACAAATTAGATGAGTTCTGCCCTTTTTATTTATCAAGAGGTGACAATTACAGGTCTAAGTATATTTTTCAATACAATCGAATTCTTAATGCTAGGACTTAGATATCAATAATTTATACGTATATATAAGCAGTAAAAATTTATAAAACATCATGAAATACCCAGCGAAGCGGGCGGGTAACAGCTAGTAACTTATAAATACAGAACATCTTTTGGAACCCTGAAGTTACAAATTTAGGCGTAATCATGTAATTCCAAAAGAATACATTAAATATGTCTCTAATAAATGCTATGCAAAAAAATTTTTTAATAGATTACTACTTCTAACTTCTTTTCACAAACAAAAGACTCCTATATATAAAAGAACGATCAATCCCATAATTCTCTATGCTTCATCTATCAGGGGACATGCAACTATGACTCACATTTAAAAGTTCGAAATCCTTCAAAATACACTGAGAATAATCGCCTATTCTCCTCGGATTATTCGTAATTTGATCCTGTATAGACTTAAACAAACCCCATCATGAAAACCATTACACATTTCTTCCTAGGAAAATTTTTGCCAATAGACTAATAGATAGTTAAAAAACCCATTATATAAGAGTAACTAATCTTTGCTCACAATAATGGAATTCGCTCATTCTAATATCTTTTTGTGCAGTAATTGTTTTTCCCCTCCCTTTCCCATTTCCAGTTTTTACCATGTAACATTTTTTTTTTTATCACAAGTGGTCTTTATTATTCATCCTTTTTTTCATTCATATTTTTTAATTTGAATTACAAATATAAAAACAGCATTAAATTCTTATGTTATTCCATAAAAATGATTCAGATACGCACTTAATCTTTTATTCAAAATTTGTTTTTCAAAACAAAACGGTTTTTAAAAAAATGTACTATATATTCTTGAATATTAATAAAAAAGAAATATAAAAACTGCTTTAGGTTCAACTTTTAAATCACAGCCAATTTATTTCATCTTAATAGTAAAATAGTTGAATAATCTGTAGATTTACAAACAATACTTTGTGTGGATTTTACTAGATACAAATAGAGCAGTGAAATATCAAAAGTCCCTCACCATCACTGAATAATTTATCTTACCAGTTGTAGATTTGTAAACATGATTGGCGAGTTTGTTGGGATACAGCTTTCAAAAGATCTTTTGTCCCAAAACATAATTAGTTGCAAAATATATTATATGCTGATTAAATTTAAGACCAATTTTTTGTAAAAGTCAAAAAGAAGTTTTGTTTGGAGCTGGATAAGGTTTCAGATAATAAGGATGCATTATTTGAGATGTGCCAAGTATAATTTATAGATCATAATGACAATGCAGAAAACCTTTTTTGTACTTTTTTACAACTTATTCAAGATCCTTAATATTTTTATATCTAAAAATAATTTGGATTAACTAAGTATTTTGATAACTCTCTTAATGACACTTGTTCCATGTCTGGTGGTCATGCAGAATTCAGGAAAATAATCTGAAGAAAATCCCAATGTAGTTGTAAATTAAATGTAAAGCGGGTGAGTGAATATTAACTCACATCATTCAGTTACTCAAGGGCTTTTGGTGACAGACCTTGTGATTTTTAACCATGGTCAAGTGATGAGGACGACACCTGAGCTGGCACTCCCTCTCCTAAATACCTCACCACACCAGCAGAAGGATGTTTGAACCTCGGCATATTTAATGAGTATTGGTCCCTCTGCATGGCGGGTTTTCAGCAGAACGAGGATCAAACTCACGATTCACCAGCCACGAGTATGTTTCTTTAATCATTAGGCTATCATTGCCGACGAAGGATAAAAATAAGATAGGTAGAATTTGCTAAGCATTTTTTTTATTATTCCCTTTTTTATTTTGCTATTACTACACAAAATGCATACATTTGTTTTGAAATATTAATTTTTTATTAAATTAAAAACATGCAGCCTTCAATTTAATATAAAATAGAACTTGTGGCCCGTAATATCATACAAGTTTGACATGCCTGATTTACAGCATAATGTTCATACCTAATTATTTGATTTTACTCAAAAATAAGTCTTAGAATATGAAATGAGAATTTAGTCAATTTAATAAAGACATGCATTGAAGATAAGACTTTTAAAAAACTAAGGCAGGATATCGAAACCAAAAACTTCCTATGAAGTATTGCACAGTAGAGATTGGCTCTTTCACAGCAATGTGTTATCATATATGTTTGAATTGTGACAGGAAGTTTATAAATGTTTTAGAAAAAGGTACAAAAAAAGTCGAAAATGCTGCAAATGATTTTTTTTTTTTGCAGTGGACAGAAGATATTTTAGCTTTTATTTAAAAGTACCAAAACCACAGAGAGAAAAAATGAAATAGATAAGAAATATTTATAAATATTGCAGCAGTTTTTAAAAAAATTTTTATTACCTCAAATGGAGTTGATTTTTCATAATATATAAAATCTATTTTTGAAGGATATTTACTGCTAGTTTAAGAACGATTTAAAAAAAAATATTCTGTCATAAGAGTTCATATGCATTCAAAAATCCTTTCAGTATCAGTTTTTTAATTGAATTTGTTTCTGCAAAAGAAGCGAAACTTACTGAATCATTATGCAATAATAGTTTATTTTGACTAACTCATGTAGTCTTTCCTTATAGATCAATTTCAACTTTTTCTGGTATTCACATGTTTTATTTATTTTTTAATCTCTTGTTTAAGATTTTCTCATGCTTTAACTCAGTGCTGAAAGAAAACCTTAATTTAAAAAGGATGCCACAAGTTGAAAAAGTAGAAACCACAGAGTAAAAGCAAAAACACCTTACTATGGGGAGGGGGGGGGGGAAATCAGGCATTTAAAAATAAAAACCTTTTCTAAATTCAAAATCCCCCCCAAATTAAAAAAAATGCTAAAAGGAAATTCACTAAAAGTAAAATTTATTAAAATACAGTCTTATTTGTTTATTAAACATGAGATGCTAATTAATAGTAATGAACATTACTAAACAAAAAAGCAATGCAGTACCTTTTGCAACACTTTAATATACAATTAATGAAGATGGAAGAAAGTTAAGAAAAATGCTTATGTTTTGCTAATATGACCATTCAATAATTTTATTTTTTTGCAAAACTGATAGAGAGGGGACAACCAGGCATTAAATTAAAACCATCCAAATTTTCTTTGGCCATATCAGCATTTTTTTCATTATCATATTCCACAAAAGCAATATCGTGTCTGTTTGGAATCCATCGCACCTCTTTAAATCCACGGAATCTAGAAAAACAAATAAATTGTTAAAATACATTTATTGAAATTAACATTTAAGTTGAAAAGTCAGTCTATATAAATAAAACAAATCAATACTTTATTGTTTTAACGGAACAATACAGTATGGTATGGACACAGAAAATACAATATTGATATAAATATAGGGTATTTTAAAATTTATATGTAAATTCTCTTTTTCTTGAAATACTATGACATTAAAAATTCTTTTGGCCAATATAAAAGAAAAATGTAATACTTTTTTCCTGCATTCTTGTTTAACATAAATGTTATTAAAATGCCTAAATATTTAGCATAACTGAATAAAAATTAATTATAATATGCATTCAATGAAAAATTCCCATGCAGAAGGTAAAAGTTAAAATTTAGAAATTTGACTTTCATTTATTTATAATCTCATAAACATTTTTTTATAAGAGTCAGTGTTAAATTCACAAAACTGTAGGAACACATGGCATTAATAAAATTATGCAAATATTTCTATGGATAATTAACATAAGACAAAAGATCCTTATTCTAAAGACTGCACCACAAACAGAAAAAAACTAAATGTGGTAAAATAAACATTCACAATCTAGAGGGGGAAAATCAGGATGTCCGAACCTCAGCAAAACAAGTGTAATAGACTCTGTTGGAAAAGAAAGAAATGTCCTTCCAAAACAGTGAAATAAATTTCAAAAATATATAATGTTAGACATTGATTGTTGTTGATTGAAACTGACACAGCAATGAGCCCAATTCATGATTACATAAGGATAAACATGTTTTTTACAATATTTTAAAGAGACAGGAGGGGGGGGGGGGTAATTCTTATTCCAAATTTTTAAAAAAATCATTGAATTTTATAATATGAGTTGTAAAAATAAATAACAAATCAATCCCCCTTTTTATTACATTGTGATACTAGGTTCTTTTTAAAAAGTAATGTGTAATAATTCTTAAATATAAAATAAAATTATACAAAAAAATTCAATTTTGTATGAATAAAAGCTGTAAAAAAGATAAAATGCAACATCTATGGCACTCTTTTGAGAATTATCATTAAATCAGAAGAGAAATTAATATAAAAGTGTATTATAAGTAACCAGAGTCAACATGCATAGAAAGCCCAAAATTCATCATAGTTGATGCCTTTCAACATTACCTAAAATATTTATAAAAGCAAACAAACATTTCTTCCAATATGAATATTGAGAAAAAGAAACATTCTATTTTTTAAAAAAAAGCTTCTGAAGATCATACATTCAAATTCTTACAGTCTAAAAGAAATTAACTTATGTATACTTACTTTCTAAAAGTTTCAAATAACATTTGTTCCTTTGTTTCCTTCGGTAAATTTGACAAGAACAAAATATGATTATGTGCTTGGCTATTAGGTGGAACTTGTTGCATTGTAGCTATAAAATATAAAAACAAATTTCAAAAAGAATATTCCACTTTTTTAAACAGATTTAAAACACTTCTGTAACTAAAAAAAAATAATTTTTTTTAAAGAACTTTATTGGCATATTTAGGTTTTGGTTAAATGAATATGGTTAAATATCATAATAGATTCTGATAAAAAGTTTAAATAAAATGTTTTAAAAAAGATATATAATACAGAAGACTAGGTTTATTAATAAAATAAGAAAATATGTTAATAAATGAACACACATAAGCTTAAGTTTCAATAAAAAATTAGCAGGATATAGTCAACATTTAAAATAACTAGTACAATAAACAGTTTATTGGTTTAAGCAATTTTGATGATTTTTAATACTCAAATTTTAGGCACAACATTTTTATTTGATAATTTTTAACTTATCTTAGAACTTTTGGTAATTTACTTTGTATAGTTTACTAAATAAATAATTGAAAAAAGATTTATAAAAAAAAAAAAAGGACGGCAATACATATATAGTTGAACTTTTATATAAATTGAAATTTTGGATAATTTCAAATTTTTGCCTAATCTCTAGAACTCTGCATTACAACAATGGAGAAAAATATAGCATGTAATTTGAAATATTCATACAAATCTACTTGGATCATTACAGGTAAAATAATTCTTGACATTTTTTTTTTTACCTGATGTGAAATATTACTTAAAAAATATTTCTAAGGAAGAGAGGGATTTTTGAGTGTCATTCCTGTTCGTGGAACTGAGGCAAGGCCAACTTTTATGACTTTGGTTAAGATTGCTGCCTGACTTCTACTGTCTCTAGTGACTTTTCCTCTCCAAGATATAGAGTGAAAATACTTAACTTGATTGAAAAATATAAATATATATATGTATGTATTTTGTAAAATATAGTTTATGCGCTAAATCTTTGATCATGAAATTAACTTTTTTTTTTTAAAAAAAAAACCTTTTCTCTTTAGAAAATACATGCTCTAATTTTTTGTTAATTTTCCTCATTTATGCAATTTTTTATTACTTTGAATAAGTCTTGGACATAATAAAGATATCAAAATTTTTATAGAGAAAATATCAGATTTTAATTAATACTTAAGAATAGTTGAACTACTTTATTTTAGAGCATAATTCAAAATAATTTTATTAATTCCTAAAGTTTTATTACAACTTTTTAAAGTACTTAAGCAATACATGAATTCTTAGTTAACCCTTTAACGCGCGGTGGTATCTCTCTGAAACCACCATTTTCTAAAAAATATCTCTAAACGCGCAATGGTATTTCAATGAAACCATTGGTCCTAAACATATCTTTTAACTCTTATAAAAGACACTAGATGTCAGCACGAGACAGAAAACTTTTATTTCTGTGAGAAAAATGCATCATTTTAAAAGCCTTTTTTAACCACTTTCAAAAAGATTTTTTTTAGCAAATAAAAATAGACAAAAATTAAAAGTAAGGTATGTACATTTTTGCTGCATATGCTGTTCATAGCATAACTAATTTTTAGTATGATAAATAATGAAAAGAAGTAACTTATATAAAGATATTTTCGTGTGGTTTCAGACTGATACCACCGCACACCTAGAACATGAAAATTGTCCGTTTCTTCTCCGGCTTATAGCACGCACACGTGAGAGATTTAGCCCTTTTTTTCTTTTCTTTGACTCAGGCAGTGAAATAACTAATAAATTATGGGGGTTTTGCCATTGATTTGGGGGAGGGGTTTATTATTTCAGTATTACTGCATGGTTTTAATAATTTAATAATAAAGGAACAATGGAAAAAAAAACTTTACTGGCTATTGCAGTTGATTTTAATCGCTTATAGTTATATTTTGTATTATTTAATATTTAAAAAGTAATTCTAATATTTAATATCGCATATTTTAGTAAATTTATTACAAAATATATAAAGAATATACTTACAAATCTGACGCAAATCATTTTTTTTGTTCATCCGAGAATTATGTCGTAAGTGCGCGGTGGTACTTCTATGAAACCACCTCCCCCCTCGGGGGGGGGGGGGGGGAGTACTCTAATTTTTTTTAAAGGTATTTTCTCTGTTCTTAGGTTCCATACATTGCATTTATAATTTTATTTTGAAAAATTCAGCGAATTTATTTTTTCGCGCTTCAAAGGGTTAAAGATAATCTCACAAAATGTTTAGTTATGAAATAATCATCGTAAACTAAACATCTCAAACGTACTAATAGACAGTACTTGATTACTAAAAGGAGGCAACTATAAATAAAACTATCACTTACGAGGAATGCCTTGATGAGTACTAAATATATTGGGCACCAAACTCTGGACCATTGCACCTGGAGGCACACCCGGCAGCAGGCCAGGCTGTTGAGGTATTTGTTCTGGAACCTTAAATGGATCTTTAGCAGCTTTTTTCTTTTTCTTATCGCCTAATTCTGGGCGTGGTTCTTTAATACGTTTTACATAAGTTCCTTTTCTTTTTGCAATAATGTCAGAATCTGTTTTTGCAAATTGTATTTGCTGAAAGAGCATATATTATTCAAATGATTATGAGTTAATAGTCAAAATGGAACAAGATTGAAAATACGTAAAGGAATTAAGATACCTATATTATTAACCTTTTGGAGACGGCGGGTTTTGTAAGGAAAAGGCCCTACAAGACGGCACTTTCAGCGATGTTTACTTCCCCCTTTTCTGTCACTGATTGAGAGTATCAAACATCGGAGGACAAAAGAAGCCATATAGTTGTTGGTCTCCCGCTGACCAAGGGAAAAGTTCGCGGCGTAGAAAGTCCCTAAATGCAAAGAGTCTCCCTTTCTTAGGGAAACATGTTTTTTTTTTTTTTGGGAGAATCCAATGTAGTAATTACGTATGATTTCAATTCAAGAAAATTCAAACAACTTATTTATTTTATTTTTTAAAAAAAGAAATTATTTCCTAACAATTTAAGCTGTTTTACACCTAGATTTTAACTTTAATATTATTAAAAGCATTGAGAGAAATAGCACAAAATAATGATGATAATATAAATCATTGCATAAAAAAATTAAACGCTTATTTCATTGTAGACAAAGGTACAATAAACTAAACCAAATTTAATTGATTTTGCTCATGTAAAATTTATTTATATTTTGATTTTCCGTAAATTCATTAAAATAGATATAAAGTTTTTTTAGTTTAATTTTAGTTCTTTTAAATGCAGGAATTTGGTACATACCTGGAGTTAAAACTTAAAATAATCAAATTAGAAATAAGAAGTAAATAATATGATTCATTACATAAATTGCACATAATTATAATCAATAATACAAAATAAAATAAAAGCAAAATTGTTGAACCTGTCTCTTTATGTTATAATGTAAAATTCAGACTTTATCAAATCGATAATGAAGTAAGTTTAAAAACTCTTATAAGTATCCACAGTATCTGTACGATAATAAACATATCGTCATAAATCAACAATGCTTTTTTGGAAACTTCATTTTTACTCAATTTATAATTGTTTTTCTCTTTTAGAATATGTCAGTAAAATCTTAAGATTTTTCTTACATATCTTTTATAAAGGAATGATATAGATTTGATGCATAATTGTCATTTTTTATTGTTCCATAATCCATTATATTATGATACACTGGAATTCATATTACTCAAATAAATCCTAAGACTAGGTCTAAATTTTATTTTATATATATCAAGCCTTTTTTAAATACTAAAATTTTATTTTATTTTGATCTAATTCTTCCTATATATGCTGAAAGTTATGATAAAACATTTATTGTGGCAAATAAATGAAATGAATAGCAGGTAGGTGTTTCGCGTTAAGCTATAAAATGTGAACATCCTAAGGCTATAAATGTTGCCACTTGTTAAATAGTGCCACATTATAGTCTCCTCGTGTTTTTATTAAAAAATTATCACGATCATAGGGGTTTCCATCGTGTAGTAGAGTTGCTATGCCTTAAATGAAAATCCTTACGTTGCCGTGATGTGGAAATTAGAAGTGGTGGCTCTAGCTCGGCTATTGTTCTCGCTACTTGATAGTCATTTAAATTACGAGGTCCGTCTCATTACTTTGTCCATTACGTTACTTGAAAAGGAAATATTAATAATTAATCAATTTTTACCTACATGTTTCTAAGAATAAATTAAAATTTTTTCCAACAGTAACAAATGTTTTCATTAGTAAAAAAGAGGAAACGCTTTGAATTTTTAGAATACTTGATAGTAAAACGCAAACAATAAGCTGATATCAAAGACAAAATATTATGACTACAAATATTTTTAAGTTGCCGAGGAGCTTCATGTATCTCGGTAAACTTGTTTATATAAAAGGAATATATTATTTTTATTTGTACTTAATTGTTTCTTTTGCGAGTAATGACAGCACACTGGGGCTTCAAAATTTTTTTCACCTTTCGTACAAAAAAGTTATATTCTTAGCCTTTCTGTATAACCCTTACTTTTTATTTAAAATTTCAATCGAATTGCATAATATTACTTAAATTCTAAGATTATTGCTCTGATTTTTGTGCGATAGTGAACTTATTTTTGTGTGTGATTTTGTGCATAAGTTAAGAGTCCTACGTAACCAACTCTTTTGATCAACATTCAAAATAATTACAAAAACCTTTCCTTCTCAACGCACTCTCCTTAGTCGGGTTACAGATAACTGACAACAATTTACTTTCTTTGATCTTCTTCAAAACGAAGGAAGACTTCAGCTTCAAATATCGCTATTTCACCCCCTCCCTTCTAGTTTGGACAGTCCCCTAATAGACTGGTGTGTGGGAAAGGGGTCATTTTCATTTTATTTTTCAAAATGTATTACAATATCAGTTCTCCGAACGGTTATTTTCATTCTCCTGCTAAGTTTGCAAAGTGGAAGAGGGCCTTCTTTTAAATTGGTCAGCATAGTTTCTATTTATCCTATGTCCGACAATTTAATAGAAAAGGAAAGAAAGAAGCATTGTTTGTCAATATAAAAGCACTTAAAACTTGCTTTTCATCCTCATTTACAAGAGCCCTGATTCTATATTTAGAGTTTCAAACGTTCAGTAGCCGTTCAAAGGAATGTTCGGGGAGCGCACCCCAGCATTCCTTTCTTTGTACTATCCTACATAAAAAGTAACTTACGAATAAATAAGCGTGTGCGCAGAGGAAAAAACATAACGAACACATTTTTTTTAATTTCAATATAACTATTTTGTTAGACTACATTCTAAAAATATTTACTTTCAGATCGATTTTAGAGCATTTTGCAAAATTTTTCGTAATTATTATTATAAAAGAAATTTACTATTGTTTCCTTGGAAAAAAAATTCTTGAAAAATCAGAAAATCTAACACTATTGAATCCAAAGTATAATATATAACACAAGCAAAAATGTCATTCTTGCTTCTAAGGTTTTTGTATAAATCAGGTTATTTTTCTTATGCTGAAGAACTTGTAATATTCGTCGCCTACAAAATTGGAAGAAAAAATATCGGAATTAGTTTTTGCTTCAAATACTCAACTTTTATACATCAATTGTCATAATAAAAAATGTCGAAGTTGGTCTCTGCATTTTATAAATAAATTCAAAGGGACTAAAATGGATAGTTTTAAAAATGTATCACAAATATTTCTGTGAGTTTTTGTTGCAAATACCTTCATCTTGTTGTTTATACATAATTAAAAAAGGGGTTCTTTATGTTTCGATATAAATTTTTTTTAAAAATTGTTTTTAGCCAAACTGATCGGACGAGAATCGGTGTTTTCAGCGTGGTATGGCCGTAGGCTAAAAATTGTTTTTTTTAATTAAGTATAATGTAAGATAACAGTAAAAATGCGTTTCTGTACAGCGATACATTGTGTAATTATGCACAAATTTTCATCAAAAATTGAATGCAAAAATTGCTTTAAATTCTCTACAAATATATTTTTAAGTAGTTTTGCAGGTATGAAAATTAATAAAATTGTAGAACTGAAGTATTTTTAAATCTGACAGATTCATAGCTATTAGTGTATTAGTTTAAAAAATATACATTATGAAAATATGTAATTATATTCTTTAGTAAGAAAAAAATAAAGTAAAAATCATTAAAAAAAATCACCAGTTAAAGTTAGAGCTTTTTTGAATAAACTTTGAAAATAAAGTTTTTATGTAACGTATATTTCTTAATAATACTAATGTATATAATTATTTGCATAGTAAAGTAAAGGAAAAGACATATTAGAAATTAAAAATTTATTTCCAAATAATTAAATATTGTTTAAGTTCAACATGTTAAAATACGAAATATTATACAATTAATAAAATAAATTTTATTCTAGGTTAGAAATTTTTATACATTAAAAATTAAAGTTACAGAATTATTTATTTATTACAAAAAGGCAATATATGTATGTATTATAAGCAAAATTATTTAAAAAGATAAAATGGTATAATAGTAAAATGATTTTACAGATTTTTGTATAGTTTTATGCGTACGAATGTAAACAAATCAAAATAATAAAAATTATCTAGCTGAAGCAAAAGGAACAGATTTAGGAAATATATAATGTACTATAACGATTTTAATTAACGTGGGACTATAATGATTTAATTATTTTTTATTACGAAATATTCAAATTTATAGAAGAAAATTGTTATTCATTTCATTAGTTTTCTTTACGCAAAATATATATAAGGAAATATACAAAATGTACAAATTCTTTTCAAAAATTCAATGACGCATTTCAGATGCACTAAAACAAAACAATAATTAAAATACTGTTCTTGGATATGATACAAATTTTTAAAAAATACATAAAGTGGAATCGTCTTCTAAATCAACTAAAACTTTCTGAATCTCTTCAGTGGTAAGTCCACTTTTACAATTAGGCATTTTTTCAAAAAAGAAATCAAATTAATTTTAAGTGAAATGATTAAGTAATGGAGATGACAAAATCGCTTAAAAAATAACTATGCGCTCACTGCTAGTAAGAACTTGAGCATAAGGGAAAAAAGAGGGATATCTAGATAAGGGTGAAAGAGTGTACTCTATTCCCCTCCCTTCTGAATACAAAAGAAACCAGTCAAGCTATTGATGTTTCAGGACTGTAATCGGACCCATGCTGATTTGAAGGCTGTTTAGAGGGGAAAGCAGTGCGTGACCGATAGATCGGCCAGAGCCGTCTTTTAAGGGTATGCTCCTTCTGGCCGCTAGATCGGCCAGCCGTCCTCAAAAGGTTAATAGAATAATTTTTTCACTCATTTCACAAAGTATTAAGTACTGAAGAAATTGGTATTAATATATTTACCTAAATAATCAGTATGACTTATCGAAAACAAATGCACAAGTGTAAATACCTCTATCAGTCAATTATATACTAATTTTTTATATCTGTAATCTATAAAATGATAGAATATAGTTTTCATTAACTGTCTCACAGGTAAAAAGAATGTAAAACAGAGATACTAATTATAAAACTAGCTTTTATTATGATAATCACATTGGTGACATTTGGCAAATGCTTTTATGGAAGAAGAATGAGAATTTAGAAATTAAAAAGTTGCTACATGCACACATCAGCTTTTATGAAAAAATTGTAAGCACTGCAGCTTAAAGAATAGATTTATTTCATTAATTTTTTGGCAATGATTTATGTAGTAAATGGAAAGATTTATTACTTTGTATTTTAATGATAAGCCACATTTTTGGTACATTTTAGCATTGATTGACACATTAATAGGCAAATAGTTAGCAAAAATTTTTGCCAACTATTTGCCTATTGATTGCTGTCTCAAATTCCCTGCATATATAATTAAACATCCACTCACATATATAACTTTTTGTATGACAGTCTTTCAGGTCTGTGTGAACAATGCATATTCTAACCTAGATTACATTAAAGCAGGCATTCTGCACAAAATAGGACTCTAATGTCAAACCTTTATAACTGATACACCCTTAATATGCTTACCACATATACCCCCCCCCTACCACTACATGCTTATTTGCAGATGATTGCAGTTTTGTCCAAAGCATCAGTCTCAAATATACTTATATACAATGGAACACTTGCGGCTTGGTACACATAGAACAGCAATTAGGTTCTGATGAAACACAAGCAGCAATTTTCAGAAAATGAAGGGTCACAGGCACTTTCTTCTAACTAATACTTTTTAATGACAACATAAACTGTGTTTTTATGGGTTTGTTACTTTGGGTTACACATTGATAACTGTTTAATTTATAAACACCACAGACTACATCTTTAAAAAATTCAAGGAAAAAATAAATCAATTTCAATTATTGGAGTAGAAGATTGACACTTTCTTAAAAATATAGTTATGCTGTACCAGCAAGTATTGTGAACCATCATAACTTTATGCGGTCCCCAGCTGGGGTGCTGGAAGAATCACCCACAAGAAGAAAATTCAAAATAAAGTTCTCAGGATCATAACTAATGCATCTTGGTATATCAAAATTAGTGCCTTGCACAATGACTTACATATAGAGCCCCATAGACAACTATATATACAACACCAAAATAACACATAGCTCATTCAATTTTTTAAAAAAAATTTATACAAGCTCAAACATTATTTACTAACCAGCTTTTCAGTTACTCCTTAGTTGATCCAATCCTATCTGTGTCACTGGAGGCACAAGACTTTCAAAAAAAAAATGTTTGAGCTTTTCTTTTACCTTTCATCTATCTCTTTTAAAATAATCTTAGCTCTATTTGAAAATCATTAACATACTATTCAACGAAAATTTCAATATAATCAAAAATTTCAAAATTAGTTTAAAATTACATTTTACATACCAATGGTTTATCATAAAAAGGAAATGATTGCATTGTTGAGAGAGCATTTGCTGCACTTTTAATATCATCAAAAACAACAAATGCTTGTCCTCGCATTTTTAATGTCTGCATTGCCACAATGTCAAGAATTCTTCCAAATTGAGAGAATACTGCAGATAAAGATTTCTTAAGTTCTGAAAAACAAGTGGATAAAGAAAAATATGTACTACACAAGTCATAGTATATCAAAAACACATTATGTAAAAGCAAAATAAAAAAAATTTAACTGTTAAAATATGAAGAGAAATATCGAATTAATTATTAAAAAGAGATTGCTAAATAGTCTGGAATGTCAAAGAAAATAATTTTGAAGACAATGTAGCTGAAATAAAAATTAAAAAATTATATAAAATAACTGAGTTGAACATTAAAAAATCTGACAACATGAATAGCAGTAAATGCAATAAAAAAATACAATGTATACATTTTATGAAGCATATTTAGTGAAATTTTATAATGAAACATCGATACTGCAATTACATTTTTATAAAATACCTTAGTAATATTTAATAGTACACGAAAAAAATAGTCATGGAACTTTTTTAAGAATATAATCTTAGATGAGAATTTTTCATTTCTGTTTTCATTATTTTACATTTTGTGCATATAAAGCCCAGTGGATGAGTGGTAGCATATACAGCTTCCATGTCACAGGTCCAGGCTTCAAACCCCAGGCTAGGCAGGGTCCACTCAGCCTTTCATCTCTTCAGTAAATTGATAAATGAGTATCAAGCATGCTTGGAAACTAAACACTGGGGGTTTTGCCTCAGACTGACTGGAACATCTGCTCATGCACCTAAGTGCCCAAGGTCATGAGAATTGTGGTAGACACAGTAGGCCTCGGCCTTCATGGGCTGTCGTGCCACCGAGTTTAGTTTAGTTTTGTTAAGAAAATTAATTCCATGATAAAAATTTAAAGGAAAATTTAGTTATAAGCAAAGTTTTCTTAGGCTCCCAATCTAAATAAAATCTTATTACACCCCACCCCCTGATGAAGATTGAGTACTTGCATATTAGCCTCAACACAGCAAAATTTGCACCACACAAATCATGCTGTATCAAAGTAAAAAAATTCTTTTATGTTTTAAATGGACGGGGGGGGGGGGGACACCAACGCCAGATTTGGTGGAAAATGATGAAAATTTGGCTGTGGTGATGCTAATACCAAGATTAGTTTGAAACTGAGCCAAAATGGGGCCACATTGCATTTTTTAAAATCAAGACATTGTAAACAGGGAGAAACATGACCTTTTGTCTGAAAGTGTTAAAATGGAAAATTTTACAGTTTGAAGAACAAATTCATGTAAAATTAAGCTTCTAAAAATAGAAAATTAATGACATTCTAAAGGGAATAAATTGGTGTTGGAAGGATAAAAAAGGAAATTTTTAAAATTTATAGACCAATTCATGAAAAATTTAGCTTCTAAAAATGCTAAGTTTAAAGAATTAATTTGTTATTAGTACGGTATGCACAAAATAAGATTTTGGCACTCAATAGTTTTCAATCCAAGATGGCAGCCTGGCACTAAGAACTTGACTTGAAAATAATTTAAAATAATGGCTTATTCCTGACGAAACAACTAAAATACAATTAATTTGTAGAGGCAAAATTTTTTTTTTAAAAATTTACCCGCTTTCTTATGGAAAACAAATTGGAAAAATACGAGTACCAGAATTTAAAGAAATAGAATATGACATACTTAGAAATGACAGAAAAAAAAGAAACATGGAACATTGAAAAAAAAGTAATGGTTAAAAAAAATTTAAAATTTCAGGTCAAAAAAGGAAATTTTTCTCAGGAGGAAAAAAGATTGATTGTGGAATGTTATGAATCCGATTTCTCAAACATATTTTTAATACATTCGAGGAATTCAAATATATTCAAAATAACTTGAATAATTTTTAATACATTTACAAATTTTGAGTTCCTTCAAACATAAAACATTTAAAATGCATTAATTAAAAGAAAAACTTAAGTAAAATAAAGTGGAAATTCACAGTTTGCTGCCAGTGAAAAAAGAATCATGTTCGATAGATCTACTATTGTGGCCACATGACCTTATCCAGTCTGTAAACTATTTTCATTTTACTCCCACACTTATCACAATTCATGCTGGAAAAGTAAGCAATATCTTAATAAAAATTGTGAATAATAATAATAAAAAACCCAGAACTCTTTGAAAACAAAGTGTGGTACTTACGTACTGTAGTAACCATGCCAACTTTTAAAATCACCAAATTGGCAACCCCAAATTCACACATGTCGTAGGCACCGAATTGACAACCATGTGCTTAGTTTCATATTTATCAGCCTGCCACTATTCTAAGCCTAACTGATCAATTATATGGCAAGCTCGAATACTAATGGGTTTTGGGGATTTACAGAATTTTTAAATAATAAAACTAATATATAATTATCACCATCATATTATTTTATCAAACTGAGGGGTACTTCCTGTCTGCTTATGGTCAATGAAGCCCCTATTGTACAAATAATACAACTCAGTTCTGCATTCATCCATTTTCACAAACAAATACAAATCCCCCACTTCAGTGAATGAATGAGTGAGAGAATGAATACTAACGTCACATTGTTCAGCTACATGGGGGCTTTTAGTGACGGACCGCATAATTTTGAGCCACGGTCAAGTGACGCAGACGACACCCAAGTTGGCACCCCCTCTCCTAACTACAACACCACACCAACAGGAGGATGTTTGAGCTCTCAACAGATTTAACATGCATCGCTCCCCTACATGGCAGGTCTTCAGTGGTACTGGGCTTGAACTCATGACACGCTAGCCATGATCCGATACCTTGACAACTTGGCTACTGCGCCCCCACTTCAGACATTCATACTTTAGAGAAATCAAACCTTGCATGCATATTTTAATAATTTTCTTTTCATTCCTTGCTGTCCCTGAATAGGACACAGACCTGTGTTAAGACATTCACTCAACTCATTCTAAGCAACAAGCATGTAGTTACCAATTAACAGTCAAGCGTGGAAAAGATGCAAATGGCTTATTAACCTTTGGTCTAACGTTAAGAGTCGACAAAGCTAACGCAACAAACGTTAATTATCAATAGCACCTAACTAATGGTTACAAATAATGTCTTGTTTTAGAGCTAAAAAAGAAGGGTAGCTAGCTTAGGGAACTTATCAACCAGCATAAGTTCTACAAAGCCGGGGTGGGCTAAAACACGATCCAAAACCATTAGGCTAAAAGGCACAAGTTCGATATACGGACTTTTTTTTTTGGCGCCCTTTTCGGGCGATTCTGCGCCAGATTCTGTCTACCCTGATTCCCCTGTTTTCCGGTCCGGGTTCCACAGGGTTTTTCGTTTTATGACGAATTTTCCAATCAGAGCAGTAATGTTTTTGGGGGGGGGGGGTTACGGAATTCTCTCTTAGACACCCTTCTTTTCAACTGTTCAGACACAGATATTTCCGGACAAGAACTCACTGCCTTATTTCCAATTATTTCTTAATATTTATAAATAAAACTTATTTAATAGTAAAAAAATAATCATAATTATTTAATATTAAAATTATTTATAAAAAATAGTTATTTAATATTTATTAAAGTTTATTTTTAATTATTGATTAGGTTGAATATTCTTTCATTATTAGGTTGTATTTCAATTCTTTTATTATTATTACCTTATTTCTTATTCATATTACTTATTAATATTTCTTTTTAATTACTGAAAAATTATTTAATTATTGCTTAGGTTGACTTAATTCTGTCATTATTAGGAAATATATTCTTTTATTATTAACATTCATTTTTACTTATTGATAAATTATTCCAGTTATAGATTAGGCTGACTATCAATTTTTACATTATTATTATTAATTTATAAAGAGATTAATTTAAATTTTAAAAACCTTGTTATTTTATATACCTTTAAATATTGTAACCTGTTCCCTCTAACCATGGGACTATTTGCAGTGTTTATCCCAAGTATAAGAAAGTTCTGTCAAAAACAGTTCCTGTTTTATTTTCTAGCAAAAAGGCCACATTTGGGGAGAAAAAGGGAGTATTTAATCTTGATTTTGTTTATGAAATATGTAGGGATAGGAAACTATTTTTAGATTTTGCAAGAAAAACTCATCTGATTAAATTAGAATTTTTTACTAAAATTGTAATGTTCTGATGAAGTTTGAGAAGAAAAATTCTATTTTAGATGGTTAATCATAGATTAGCAGAAATTCCAGGAATAACAAGATATGTGGTTCAACTAAAACCATACATCATGGCTTGTAGTTCAACTAAAACCATACATCTTGACTTGTGGTTCAGTTGCAGCAAACTAAAATTAAATGAGATTTTTCATCTCACTTATCATTTGATCATGGGAACCAGAACAAAACAGACCAAAGCTTATTTCTATTTATCTTCTGGTACAGTTGCAGATTGGGGGCAATTTGTCATTGAAGTTATTCTATATTATGCAGAAGTCGACAAATCGAATTCAGAGGGGAAGCAGTACACAACAGATCTTGTGAGATTCTAGTCAACATTTTAAAGGAATGGATAGAGCCTGGAACTATGATTTTTCCAACAAATGGAAGGCATTTAAAAATTTAGGACAAGAAGGTTTGATCATTTGACGTTAAATCATAGCCTTCATTTTGTAAATCCAGTAACGAATTGCCACACAAATACCATAGAAGGCACTTGGAAGCATGTTACAGATTCACTCCCTACCTGCAATAGAAAAATAGATTTAAAATTTGATTTGTTGCTGTATATAAGTTAAGAAAATGAAGCAAACAGCAGGGAGTGGATTGTTTCAATAAGTTTTTAAAAATTGTTAGGGACATCAACTGGGCTGAGAGGGGCTTAGGTCAAATTCTTTAAAAGGGGAATTTAATCAAGATTTTTTATCACCATGATTTTTACCACAATCTATCTTGCTGACAAGTGATGACTTTGGCCATTGTGTGACAATTTTTTATATATAAAGTGCTGCAAGGTAAGTTAATTCTATTTATAATTTATTTTATTCAATGTAAGCAAGAAAGATTCTTCTTATATTTAATTTATGACTTTAATTGTAATGTTAATTTGCTTTAATATGTTAAATTTTAATGTTTCTCTTCTAGGCTTAATGGTGATAAATAGAACAATTTGTTCATTACTATTCTGAATCACTTAAAAAAATAGATTTTTATTCTTAAATTCAATGCAGTATTGCTAAAATAATCATTAACTATTTACATTTAGTTCTATAAAAATTTGTCCTTTCACTACTTTTTTAGTTTAATATTATGTAGGAAAAAAATATTACATGTTTCATTTTTATGCTTCTACTAAAGTTAGAAAGAATCCCCCACCATTAATTTTCGTACAGAGGTGGCGAGGGGGGGAGAAGGTAAACTTAGATCAAAGACAGGAACTTTGCAAAACTGTTTAGTCAGGAGGAGGGGAGGGGGGAAGAATCGCGGCGGTTTCCTGGCGGCTAAGGGGGAAGGCGAAGGGGGGGGGGATGCAACCCTGTGCTTCCCTTGGCGACTGTTGTCGCCGAAAAAAAAAATTTGGCGATTTTTGAAAAAAGTCCGTATATCGAACTTGTACGGGCTAAAATGTAATCTGATTTTTAAATGTTTATACAAAATTTAAATTTAAAGATATCTTGAAAAATAAATCGATACACATATAACGATATATGATAGTTATAAATTGATAATGTCTTGATTTTGGAATATTTTAAGTAACATACCATCTTTCTTGATTTTTTCGTTGAGATTGTTTATGTAAATAGTATTATTAGGTTCATTAGGATTTCCAGCGTCCAACATTTTTGAAATGTTCTTCAAAACAAACAAAAACTCCTAGCGTTTTCAAACCAATACCAATAAACTCTGGCAACTAATGCGTACAGTTCAGTTCGCAGATTTTTAATCGAGTTGGATCATTTAAATGGCTCTACAATAGTTTCTCTCTTACCACGTGACAGTTAAGAAAAGGAATTTTTTTTTTTGTGACTGCTTAGTGGCGTACACAAGGATGGGTTTTGAGGTCTCAAGTCCCTCCCCTCTTAGTCTAACGGGTAGTTAGGAGAGGAGGGTGCCAGCTCAGGTGTCGTCCGCGTCACTTGACCATGGTTCAAAATTACGAGATCTGTCGCCAAAAGCCCTCGTGTACCTGAACAGCGTGCCGGAAATATTCACTCATTCACCCGATAAAATGCTTTAACATCAAACACAATGACGGAATAGAATTTTGACGCGTTTTCTACTCGTTCGTCTTCATGGTCCCTATAACCAACAAAAACCAAAATTATATCCCAAAAGTGAACGAAAAAACCAACAGAGTTTGAACTTTGAATGGGGACTTGTAAAGAGGGAAAAAGTGAGAGCAAAAGTAACGTCACACTATTAAGTTACACGAGGGCTAATAGCGTGTTTTTCGTAATTTTGGTCAAGTGACGAGGACAACACAAGAACTAGCAATCTCCTCTCCTAAATTCCACACTAACAGGAGGATATTTGAGCTTCGACAGGATTAACATGAAAGAGCTCCGTCTACATGGCAGGTTTTCAGTGGCGCTAGATTCGAACCTATGACATGCCAGCTACGAGTCGGGGGCTTTGACCACTAGACTGCCGTGGCCACATGTGATTTGTAATGGCTTTTGTACTGAAGCAATGAAAAATATGAAACGCATTTAAGAGTGTTAAACGAAGAAGAAGTTTTGAGAAAAAGTAAATTTAAGCTGCTTAAGAGGAAAAAAAATATTTACCTTGGTGGAAAAACTAGCATTTGAATAAAGTTTAATAGTAGACTTTGAGAGAATATTAACGACTAAAAAAATGAGGTGCAAGTGTTTCTCTTTCATTTTCAGTTGGACTCTAGTAAGTTAACCAACTTTTTCCTTTTAGTTTTCTTAATGGAGACTCAAATTCAGTCACTCCATTAACTGAACAAGAGATATTGGTAACACACATCTAAAAATGACAGAAAATGGCTGAAGTTGGAGATTCTAAGTACTTCCGAAGCCCGAAAACTTACCGGGAGCTAATAATGAGTTGAAAACAAAAATATTACTGACATCTGCATATTACTCGAGCAAACCTAAGAATCATCTTGCATATCTAAACCTAACCCACAACTTTTACACCCCGAAATAAAAGGCAAAATATCTACGGGTGTTATTGTAACAAATATATCCTCTAATCGAAATCGTAAGACCTAATTTAGTATCTCAGGTACTGCATACATTCAGGGCCGGATCTACGTATGGTCTTAATGGGCTGCAGCCCAGGGCCCCACCAGGTTCTAGGGGCCCCGTTCACCGTTGAAGATAACAAATAGGAAAAGATGCTTAAAATCAAAATAGTAATAAAATAAAATAAACCAGTAGAAAAATACATTTAAAAAAATAAAATACACGAAATATTATACCAAATTTATTTTTATTTTCGAGAGCAAGAGCATAATTTACTTTTGTTCTTTCACCTTACCACCGATAAAGGTGAAAATTAATAATTAATAGACAGATGCTATATCATAGAATGGTGCCGATGAGCATCGAACACTTATACAAACCGTAGTGACACTTTTCTGTAGCCATTTATTTTTGTGCAATAGGTGCAATCAGGCCCCAAACCAGATCTTACAAAGGATTGAAAAACCATAACATAACATAGCCTTTGGGCCCACTAGAACCATGGGGGCCCCCGCAATACAAAATGATGGGTTTGAGTTTAAAAAATACGTTGACGGGGGTTCGTGGCCTAAATCGCTAAGTAATAATTTTATTGATTGTATCCTTTTACATGAAATGAGTTATTTTCAAAATAAAAACCAAAACAATAAATATTATGTTTCTGTAAGAGAATACAAAGGACAAAAGAGACCATTTTCGAATAATCATTTCATTAAAAAAAATGGCCAAGTGCTGGAAAGATCTTGGCTATGCTATTTAACTAGTATTGGTAGGGTTTTTTGTTTGACCTGCAGACTTTTTTCTAAAACAAATTCTCAATACACAACCTATTTTTTTTTATAGGAAACACTTAACAAGTTGTTTAGAAAATCAGGAAAATTCTATTGAGCATAAAGACACATTAAGGTTGACACGAAAAGAAAATAAGTCTATTTTACAAGAGGAGGGCATGACTAAAGAAATTCATTTGTGTATTGGCAGTACTCCTTTAGGACAGTGGTCTTCGAACATTTTTAACTCCCGGAACCCCTAGAAATTGAAGGTGCTTTTGTGTTACCCCTGGAGTTTGAAAGTGCTTTCGTGGAGCAACTTGAACTAGGAAGTGTTTTC
Organism: Trichonephila clavata; assembly: GCA_019973975.1. Lineage (NCBI taxonomy): Eukaryota > Metazoa > Arthropoda > Arachnida > Araneae > Nephilidae > Trichonephila > Trichonephila clavata. Next base: position 33,106 of record BMAO01001122.1, on the reverse strand, counting down.
GTGGAACCCAATTCCAAACACATACGTCGAAGAATATGTCTCAAAGTAATATTAAAAGTAGATCAACATGTTACAGGCACTTCAAGTAAAAGCAATTAAAAAGTATTTACACATTTATTATTAAACAAATTCCAATCTAATTTTGTTAATATAATTTACTTATTCAAGTGTCACCTGTCCATGCATTATATTTAGTAACTGAGATATGCGCATCCTTTTTTACACACGGTCGCAGTCTAGTTCTGTTGAGATTAAGTGCATTCGCATAACTTATTCTGAGTTTAATTTGCTTTTATACTTTGTTTGTGCAGCCACTTACGTTGAGAAATATCTTTCACTTAAACACAATGTTCTGAAGGGCATAAAAATGTTTATAGATGTGTAAGAAATCCCGTGTATTTTGAATGAGAGAGAATTTGAAACCTAAAATTTAGAGGATGTTTTTGCTTAAATTTAGATTTTAATATCAACTCTCTGTCATCATGTTCGTTTTCCTTCATTATAGGTGCTGTTTTTCACAAATGCAAAAAGGTGCGTTTTCCATTAGAAAACTATTTAGTTAGCAAGACAAGATAACTAACGAGTATAAAATTATCTCGTGGAACCCGAGTGAGTGAGTGAATATTAACGTCCCACTGTTCAGCTACACGAGGGCTTTGACGGTCCGCGTAATTTTGAACCATGGTCAAGTGACGCACCCCCTCTCCTAACTACCACACCACACCAACGGGAGGACGTTTGAGCTCTCGACAGATTTAACGTGCATCGCTCCCCTACACGGCGGATCTCGTGGAACCAGAGATAGTAAACAATAGAAAATTCACAATCTAGTAGAAAGCATATATATATAAAGTTTATACGTTTTATTATTCTTTAACTTTTATTTTATAATAAAAGTTATAAAACTTTTTTGCATACATATTTCTTCTAGATTTCTTATTGTGACTCGTGGAACCCCTGAGTATGCCTTGTAGAACCCCAGGGTTCCGTGAACCACTGCTTTAGGATCTTCAACCCTCAATGTAATAGCGCCGAATGGGTAGTCAATTTGGAGAAAATAGCAATCGAAATTCATACTATACAATTAATTATATACAATTGAGTTTTAATCAGCTCCAGCGATGCCGTAGTATAGATAATAGTGTACCTGCATTTTTTTGCGATCGGTCAGGTTTCGAGTCGCGTGGTACACTCGCTTTTTTTTTCCAATTCATTTAATTATTTTTAAAATTAAATAATTTTTCTTATAAAATATTTTATATAATTATAAAATAATTGTAGTAATAAAATATCATAATCAATTTTGCATATTATAAAATTATTTTTTTTATCTAATGATAAAACTATTTGTAATTATTTTACTTTTTAAAATAGAAAATACTTATATAAAATATCATTTCATATAATATATTTTTATAATAAATATTATTCATTAATAATGTTATAATAATTAATATTATAATAATAAATTAATATTATAATATATTTATGAAATATAATATAAATATTTCTATAATTATAGTAATTGTTTAATTTTTAAAATATAAAATAATTACATAAAGTATTGAATAAGCCTTTTTTAAATAAACTTTTTAATTGTAAAAATAATTAAATGAATTGGAAAAGAAACAAAGCAAGTCTATCGCGTGACTCGAACCCTAACAGACCACGTGGAATGCAGGTGCACTACCACCTATGGCACTGCATCGCTGGAGCTATAAAAAGCTAAATTGTGTAAAAGCTAAGTATGAATTTCGAAGGCTATTTTCTCGGAACTGACTGTCTATTCGGCGCTATTATAGTGACAGTTGGACACCCTAAAGGAGTACTACTCTATTACACAAAACTTCGCCCTCAAATGAATTTCCTTATTCGTGTCCTCCTGTTAGATAAACAGTTAAAGGAGCAACTAAGAAAAGATACACAATATAATATAACCACAATGTCCTTAAACGTGTTATTGGCTATAAGAGGTTTAACATTTAGAGGTACCAAGGAAGCTTTTGGTTCTCCTCATATTGGTAATTTTATGTGTGCCCTGGAACTGCTAGCGGCGAGTTCGAACCATTCATTCGTGAACATATTGAACAGTGAGAATTACGATCAAAATCGTTAATATCGCCCTTATCAAAAACGATATATTAGCAAATAATCGAGATCATGGGCAAGCAAATCATTAAAACAATTACAACTCAAACAAATAACGTTTACACAATGTACTATTCAATTGTGATGGATTCAACACCAAATTTTTCCCACAATGACCAATTTGCTATTATACTACGATATTGATTTCGAAGGGGGGGGGGAATGTATGAAAAATGTGTCTCATTAATAAAGATTAGTAGTCATACTGGATTATACTTATTTAATTATTTACAATAATTTTTAGAAACAAATGAACTGCTATTGCATAATTGTAGGGGACAGTCATTTGACAACGCTTCCAATATGTGCGGTCGATATAATGGTGTGCAAGCTCTTCCAAAAAAATAAATAAATTCACTAATTATGTTTCGTGTGCTGCACATTCTCTTAGTCTGGTTGGAGCAGAACCCGTTAAGGTTGAAACTGAGTGAACTGCATTGGCTTAGTGCAACAAATATATGTTTTCTTTTCTGCTTCGATCTGTAGGGGGGGACTTCTAAATTATGAAACTATCCTGAAATTTACCTTAAAAAGTTTAAGTCAGACCAGATAGTCTTGTCACTACGATGCGGTTGAATCCTTTAAAGATTATTATGGTAATAACATGAATATTCCTAAAATATTTAGTAAAAATGAAAATGAAACGTTGATTTTCGAAAAAAAGCAGTAAATTTTCTTAATAAAATAACAAAATTCGAAACTGCATTTAAATTATATTTTAGGAAGAAATTATTGAAAGATTTAATTCAGTTAACAAAAAATAACAAACACCTGGTTAGGACATCTGTGAAGGAAATAAGTTAATTATGTCAATAAAAACGCTTATAAGGAATGTACATGAATAAGATAAAAAACTAAAGGAGTATTCAGACGCAGCCAAAAAATTAAGTCCTAGTGTAGGATCAGAATATAGTGATGTGAGCAAGAGACGGGTTATTTCAAAATTTGCAGATAAATCGATGAAAAAAGCTCTGTATGGGACAGAAAAATTTAAAAGGGACACACTTATTGTTTCGTTAGATAAGCTAACTCTTGATTTAAATGGAAATCAATATGCAGAATATAGTATTTAAATTTTCCATGTATTTGCAAGATCAAAGTAAGGAGAGCGTCGACCTGGAGAATGTACTTCCTATTCAGATGATGTAGACCAACATTTAGTAAATGGAGATGTTCAACTCAAAACTTATCAAGAACAAACTGAGCTGTCCTATACTTGTAGTGATATGCTAAATTTAATTTTTGAAAAGGAACTTGCTCACTTTTTTCCAAATTTGTAAGCCGTCTTAAAGATTTTTATAACGCTCCCTATTACTAGTGAAGCGGAGCGTGCATTCTCTAAAATGTCCTATATAGTAATATAGGACAACAATGATTAATACTAGACTTACTTATTTATCACTTCTTTCAATTAAAACTGATCTCCATAAAGACTTAAAATGGGATAAGCAAATAAAAGAATTTGCAGCAGAAAAGTGTGTGTTTTTTTTAAAATTATATTATTGTTTATAACGAATTTAAATTGTTTGAAATAAAAAAAAAGCCCTTAAGAAAGAGTTTCCTATATTTAAAATTTTTCCTCTCAGAAATTTTTTTAGGAAAATGGCACATTTTTTTTATTATTTAAGGGGCCCCAAGTATTATTAGCCCAGGGCCCCCAAAGGTCACGGTCCGGCCCTGCATACACTGTCCAAATTCTAACATTAGATCAAGTTTTAAACACTTCTGTAAAAGCCAATATTAAATGGGAAATCGATTCTTTCTTTTTGAAATACTCACAACTCTATGTCTGATAGATTTGGCAACCGATCTACAAAACTGACAATTATCAAGAAGTTTCCCAATCGTAACCAACATTCTTGGTATAAATACACTAGAACGCGTTAAAAACTTTGGAATATGAATCACCGATTCCAACACTTTATAGACAAAACCCATCAATGCGATAAATGTTTTACTTACATTCGTCTCTCTTGATTTGACCGAAATCATGCAAGCTGTCTTAATTGTGGATAGACCCACATTGGGTAATGTTCAAAGGTTTCAAATTGCATAAATTGAAATAGAGTTTAGAAAATTCCCCTAGCTGTCTTTCTTTGATCAAAGAAACAAGGCACTCTAATTTAAATGCACAAATAATTTTGCTTTGGTTAAGGTAAGACGAAAATTTCGAGAACATCATTAGGAAATTATTCTACGGTATTGTAGACAACAGATTTAGGCCCCAATATACAATGATTCTGAAGTTTTGCGCACTTTTCCGGATACCCCCCCCCCTCCCATCTCATAACATAAATGATACAATCAGTAACACAGATACCAGATAACATCCTATTCCACAATTATGAACGAAAAAGGGAAGAATTTTGTTTCTTTTTTGTTTTCGTTTAACTTTCAATTACTTTACGTCAATCTCAAACATCTAACTCCTAACTCTCTCTGTCTCTGAACTTAAAAGTTAATGTTTAAACATACGACACAATTTACATATATCACGTCTTCTTCGGGAGAAAGTTTTCAATTGAACAATATTTAATTTGATACAATTTTTCCCAAAGAGGATTAGTGAAATGCACGGGAATAGACCCGTTACAAGATTTTTGAAACCTAATGATAGCTTACGATTTTCAGGAAAAGTCATCTTTAGACAGGATAGACTTGACAGACCAGAAGAAGGACTTCTGATAGCAGTACCAACAAAACCTATCTGGCCAACCGATTCCTGTTCAATCTATGCAGACACAAGATTATGAAACTTTAGTTCTCCAAATCATTATTAATAATAGTTCCTTTTATACAAAAAATCTACAAGCATCTTTCGGGACTCAGTATATTACAACTAAAATTCTTTTTTGTATCTTTGCCAGATCCGGAGACTTTAAATTAAATCATGTCAATATAATAATGATGGCCATGGTAGCCTAGTGGTCAAGGTCACGGACTCATGGCAGGCATGTCATGACTGATGTACATTAAATATGTCGAGGCCTTAACGTCCTCCCATTGGTGTGGGGAGGTAGTTAGGAGAGGAGGTGCCAGCTCAGGTATCATTCTCGTCACTTGACCATGGTTCAAAAATTACAAGATCCGTCATCAATAGCCCACCCTCTCCTGCAGCTTTATAGTGCGACTTATTTATAGCTCTCACTCATTCATCCTCAATGTAGTAAAGATTTTGAGGTATGGTTTACTGATTTTAATTTTATTCTCCGTAATACTATTGCTCCAATACATGGAAAGAATGCAATGACTGCTGCTCTCCTGGATCTTACCCTTTGCTTCAATCTTTTAGGATATAGTAAAACTTATGCATAAGAAAGCTCCTACAGTGGTAATTATTCAGAATTTAGTTTTCAATGCCCATTAAAACAAACTGTAAGAGTGGACTGGCAATCAGTCATGAAGCAAGCAGAATATACAGTACATAATACAGACGTTAACAGTCTCAACTTCTCTGACTCTTGGTAATATAATCTTAAGTAATACTCGCGAAATTATATTCTGTAATAGATAGGTCTTTCTACCTTTTTGGAATTGAGCATGTCATAATCTCTAAAGCCTTTGCATTCGACTTTTCTCAGAGGACACCAGCATTATATTCCTAAAAATGGCTCGATAAGAAGTTCTCTCTTAAAACAATTGATTGCTGGAGCAAAAGGTTTTCCTTATCAAACTTTCGAACTGAAAATTTCCTCTATTGCATCCTCAAAGCCTGAGAATAATAAATATAGAATTGCTGGAAGAGAAGATAAAAGTAGAGTTTAGAAAATTGCTCCAAGTTTGAATGGTCAAAGAACAGATCCCAAGATTAATGATTTTGCAGAACTTCTCTGTGCAAGATTTTTACAAATGGGTGAATTTAGTTTCCAAAATAAAAATCTATCAACTCCTGTCATTAATACTTGTAGCTCATTTAATAAGTTGACTGAACACAAATTTCGAATATTATATAACTGCTGCAGATGTGTGACTAAAATTAACACCGTTCGTTTACCAAATAAAAACCCTCGAGTAGCTGAATAGAGCGACATTAATATTCACTCACTCGCTTATAAAAAAAACCTGATAAACTCTATTTTTACAGCAGAAGTCCGGCTATTTGCCAAGCTTTGGAGAAATTTCCAAAATCTACTAATATAATCTATTCATTTTATCCCATAGTCATTTAGTTTTATCAGCACTAAACTAGTCCTAAATCAGTGATTCTCAAACTTTCTATAGTTGCGACCCAATTTTCAATCATAAGTTTCATCGCGACCCCCTCCATACAATAACAATGCATTCAAATTCAATAATAATATACTTTGACCTAAAGCTACAACACAACTGTAATTATAAACTGTACAAACTATCAAGACAAGTATTAAATTTTGTATATAATTTTATGACATGCCCATAGGGTAACGGTAATTATTATAAACTTGTTCTTAAGAGGTCTCAGGGGTGTTAAAAATGTTTCGAGAGCACAAAATATGAACATCTTTCGATTAGAAATAATTCTTTGAGGTTAAAATGAAATAATTTGATTCTTTTACACATTTTTTATAAAGGAATAAAGTTTCAAAAAAGTATAAAATGTCTAAAATATAATCATAATTTTAAAAATAATAAGAACATAAATATAAGAAAACTTTTTGTAAGAAACAAATAGTAAGTGTTACGACGCGCATGATATTTTCTGAAATAATAATTCTAATTACTAGCAATAAGTTGATTTATAAAGTCAAATATATCCTTATTAGATGGTAGCGATTTTATATAAATAGAATAAAAAATAATATTTTAAAAAAATAAAAAAAGTACATTTTTTTAATTTTTTTAAAAAAATTTAATTTTTTTGAAATTTTTAAAAAAATTACAACGATGTAATACTATAAATAGCTAGGATTTAAAGATTATGATAGAGTTTATAATTCTGTAAAGTTTTATGCATCAAAGTATGATAGTTTTTGAAACGCAATGCGCGTAAGTGAAAAAAACACAAACTGAGAAAAAAGGCTTTAAAGTTTTAAATTGAATTTGAGAAAATAAATTTTAAAACTTACATGCTAAAATGCACCAGGATCATACGATATGCCTTCCTGTTGCTTAAACAGCTCAATTTCTTTACTCTTTTCAATTTGTTTGGCTCTGCGAGCTTCAAACGATGCTAATAAGCTCCTCTTTCTTGACGTAAAGATTCGATGATTGTCACGTTCAGCCAGGGACACACAAACATTTTTGTTAATTTTTAAGCCAAATTTCTCTAAAATAGTAATAAGTATTTGATTTCCATCATTAAAAATGCTGGTTGCTAGATTTGCAGCAATCTCTGCAATCTGAAGGCTAGAACCAATCGTCTTAGGACGAAACTTCCAGATTAATGAATTTAAACTTTCATTAGGATTCTGTGTCTTACCTCCTAAACATTTCCTCAGGAGTGCCAGATGAGATAAGTCTGCAAATATAGGCTTAATTACATCTCGAACAGCTTTAGCAACTGAGGGTTTGTGTTTATAATTTTGTAAATTATTATTAATTGCAGCATTATACTTACACCATGTATTTGGATTTGTAGGACAAAACCAGTGCATCGGTGCTGCAAGAATGACCCCAAACAGCCCAAATGGCTTTCCGCATTTCATCTACACTAGTAGAATTGCATCGAATAGCATTACCATAGTAATGCGTAAGCTTATTGATTAAACTATCAGTTAACCTACCTTTACCGCCTATAGTTTTACCATCAGATAATTTCTTTTTACCATATACTAATTTAAGCTTCCTAAGTCTTGTACCCATTCTCTTTTGCACATGGCCTACACATTCTATTTTCTGAATAAGATGGTTATCGCCGTACGGATTCTTTTCAGAAAGGGCATTGAATGTTTTTGTGTCGCCATCTCCTATGTAGTTCGAATATTTCAGGATGTGAAGCTTTTCTGATCGAATAAAAATCCTCAACATCCCGTCAACCTCCATCTTACCAGCAGAGCCAGAATAATTTTTTCTACATGAAATCTTATGCGCTCTTAGCCATTTATTGTACTTGATACCAAACTTTACCCCTTTATAACTGTCGAATCCTTTGCAAAATGAGGACAACACTTCCCGATCCAAAACCTTACCTGTTTCGCTCCCTATTAGAGTACATACTCCAATCAACGATGAATGTCCTCTCGTCTTCCAGGTCCCATCACCACTTACCGTTAAAATGTTATCAGGTGACGAAGAATTTTCTTCGACAGCTGCCCTGTTCATGCTTTCTTCGGCGACTTCCTTCATAACAAGTGAAAGTTTATTATTAATAACATCATATGATTTTTGTTCAACAGGATTAGGAAGACTCATTACAGCACAAAAGGTTTTTAATGACTCTAAACCTTTACCTATGCATCTCATTGCTAAAATAGATCTGTTAATTTCTGGAGCATTATTTTTATTCCCAGTGTTTTCACAGCTTGAAAAAGTACAAATACTCCCACAGTTTTTACAATGTATTTCAAAATTCGAACATAAACCACGAGTGGATTTTTCATTAATTGTTAATGGCTTATGACATTTTAAACAGCATGATACTGACAAAATAGATCTAAAGGTTGAAATAAAATCAAAAATACGATATCCTTTGAAGTTTTCACTTACTTTAACAAGATTTGACTTTAATGAAGTCTGAATTCCTGAGATTTTATTACTGGAAGCACACTTACCTGTATCTCTCCTTTCTGCAACATTTGTATCAGAACATACCTTCATGAATTGGTTCCCTCTAAATCTTCTTTTGTAAGGACGCTTACCTGAAGACCTAAGATGTATATTTTCCATTTCAAATCAAAAGATAAATAATGTTTTGAATTTCGATAACGATTTCAAACAACGTTGTTTTGAATTTCGATAACTTATTTTAAACAACGTGGTAGCGTTACCAAAATAGAATGTAAACACAGAAAGAATGAATGTGCTGAGTTGCAAGCTTCCTTCTCATTCACCCAAGTGTTTAAAATATTTCATGAGGCTTTTTAAAAACAGAAAAATGAAACGTATGCGGAAATAAAAAAACTGGGCGTGGCATGTGTCCATTTAAACACTCTTATTACTAAATTGCTGTTTGGAATTTTTTTAATAACTTTCAAAGTTTTTGTAGCACTATCACGTGGTTGGTATCAAAATGTTCAAAAGGAATTGAGGAACAACATATATTTTTTTCGAAAATTCGAAAAAATCCGAGATTAACACCCCTGTGACCTCTTAACTTAGTACTAAACTTGTTCTTAAATTAATTATGAAATACATTGCGCAGTAGTGATACATTTATAAGTGTATTATATCAGCTTAAATAAGTATTTTATTTTTTATTATGTCAGAATGTATTTTGTTTTTCCTTTCAGTAAACTAATAATTTTTTAAAAATACTCTATTGTTTTCATTTTTTGATGCACTCGCCCCCGCTTTTAGGATTATCACGCCCCCCAGATATTCATTTATATATTTATTAAAATAAACTAGAAAAAAATGACTAAAACTTTTACTACTGCAAATGCTTTGAAACTTTGGGGAATATACTGACTATTTTGATATAATATTGAATTGGAGAATAAACAGAAGAGAGAAGATTTTCAGCAAAATGTATCACTCGATTTTTTAAGCAAATTCAATTTACCGTATCGCATCGTTTGTTGAACCTGCAATAACCGTGTGAAGGAGGCCGATTTACATTAGATCTGCCAAGGTTTATTATTCTCCCCTTAGGCAGGACAGGAGTTACAAGTAGTTAGGACAGGAAGGTACAAGCTCAGAATGCTTCCTTGTCACTTGTCCGACGTCAATATCCTTAATGTTTTTTTTTATAGTGCGACATTAATAAAACTCCCCCTTACTAAATTCAATAGAACCAATATCTGAATCATATTCGGTTAACTTGCATGCATTAAACTTACCACAGGAATGATTCCTGAAGCATACTCCAAATGGATTCCCGATATCCCATTACCCTCAGAGGACTTTAAGAAATAGCAGGGTAAAATAAAAGAAAGTTGAGCACTGTTTTGCATAGGATGAAGGACTTTGGAGGATAAAGAAAAGGATAATAGCCTCGGTTGCTCCACATCCCTCATCATCATTTTTTAAATCACAAGAAAGTTTATGATATATTCTACAAAACTCATCACAAATGTGATTTGAAAATCAATTTTTAAAACCGTTTTATGTACTTATGTGAGTGAGAACTTATTAACGTCGCGCTTTAAAGCAACAAGAGGGCTGTTGGCGACGGACCTCGTAATTTCGAACCTCGGTCAAACAACGAACACGACACCTAAGCTGGGACCTTTCTCCTAACTAACAACACCACGTCGATGGAAGGACTGTAAGTTTTGATACATGTAACGTGCACATCAGCCCTTCTACACGATGGGTCGTCAGCGGCACCAGGAATCTAATCCACGACACGCTGGCCACGAGTTCGTGACCATAACCATTAGACTATTGTGGCCCCCTCCTGTATCTGAAACAAAGGCACAGGTTATAACAAATATGTATAGTTTAATGATGAAATATAGGAAAAAGAAGACTGTTTCCATCATAAATCAATCAGCATTACAAATAAGGTAAATGATAATTGCCCCATTTACGTTTTATCCCTCCCCCCTTTTGTTTTTGAAAAAATTGAACATTTTTTATCGAAAACCTCATTTGACTCTGATTTATGGTCATTTTAGCGCTGAATTCCTTGAAATGTTCTAAGTTGTTCATTGATTATAATAATATTACCTGCGCAGTACAGCGTAGGAGGGGTTGTCTCAATAGATGCGTCATTTCGTGGCGAAGAAAGGTGAAGTTAATTGACACATTTCAATATTATCTCCTAAATAAATAAGGAGATATTTAGGTTTCTTCTGGATTTGAGGAATCTATGAAATTAAACCTCATTTTTTTTCAGGAGGAAATTTTAAACTAAGAACTTCCAAATTGCCCACACTGATAACGATTGCATTGCGTGAGCTATCTCAGATATGAAAACAGTACGAAAACGAAGAAAAAAATGCAAAAATAATATAGATCGTTGTAAAATACAAAAATACATAAAATTAAAAAAAAAAAAGAAATATATTTTACATTTTTTTAAAATTAATAAACGGATTTAAGGCCACATCCAAATACAGTACTAGAAATCTATATCTGTCGGCTCATAAATTCACAGAAAGAACAGGAAAACAAAATGGCTCACTACCGAAGCTATTATCGGGAAAAAATACATTTAAACTAGGCATTTCGTTCAAATGATTCTACTTGATGTTATATCGCCAGAAAAAATAAAAAGGAAAAACAATAATAGAGAAAAGGAAAATTCATCTTGCCTAAGTTCGCAAAATAATAGAGAAAGTGAGAAAAGTTATAGCAAACTTTACAAAGTTTATATTAAGAATAAACTTACCGACATTTTATGTATAACAATTTGCACTGATGGTGGTCAAATAAACGTTATATTTTTTTTCGGTTGATTATAAGCAATACAAATTTTATCATGGGCAATAAAATACAAAATAATTGTTACGTAATAATTAGAAATTTTTTATTTTTTTTGTATTTTAGTTATATACATTTTTGGAAAGAATAGAAATTGAAATTTTATATTTTTCTTCAGTAATTTACATATATATCGTTATTAAAAGTATAGTAAAATTTATTCGCTTCCCCGCTTTTACATGTTATTGAAAATGCACTTCTTATTTTGCCCTTCCTATTATTGTGTTTGGCAATATTAAGAGTCTCTAAGATAATGGTAGTATGTTTACATTTCTTATTTTATTATTTCTATTCTTTTCATACTTTTGCTAAGTGCTATTTTTCAGCCTTTGCTTTGTTTTGAAATTGTATTTGGGTCCAGAATCTGGCAATAACGTGTTTATTGTACTCAGATTTAGCGCGGGCTCTGCATTTCAGTATGCAATTTTTGGGTAAGTTACCTTTTCCTTATAATGGATTTAGATTTCCTATCCATTATTTCCAATTGGTATTTGCTCGGTATTATTAACAAAAAAAAGGGGGAAGGTTGGCTGGCCAAAAAACATGTTCAACCCCACTTTTATACAGGAGGATTTTTTTAAAGAAAATTTTATGTATACAAGCTGTCCTAAGTCAGCAATGTTGATAATACTGAAACATCCGTTCTTTTATATTTTACTCTGTTATTTCAATCTTTCATATCTCCTTCTAAATTCTGTTGTCTTGTTATCTAGCAATTGATATTCTTTTAAGTATTAATCATGTAATTCATCTCTCTCTTGTAGAGAAATTTTGATTATATACACACATATATATATATATATACATACATATATATATATATAGATATTTATATATATAATATATATATATGTATCTATATATCTATTTTACTCTGTTATTTCAATTTTTCATATCTCCTTCTAAATTCTGTTGTCTTGTTATCTAGCAATTGTTATTCTTTTAAGTATTAATCATGTTAAATCATCTCTCTCTTGTAGAGAAATTTTGATTATATATATATAAAAGAAAAGAGAGAGAGAAATTTGATTATATATTATATATATATTATATATATATATATATATATATATATATCAAAATTTCTCTACAAGAGAGAGATGAATTAACATGATTAATACTTAAAAGAATAGCAATTGCTAGACAACCAGACAACAGAATTTAAAAGGAGATATGAAAAACCGAAATAACAGAATAAAATATAAAAATATAAAAGAATGTTTAGGAGGATGTGTGTTGGAGTGGCAAATTAAAAATGGCAGGATTATAAAAAATAAACTTTTTTTTCCAACACAACAATACAAATAAAAATGTTGGGATATATATATTCCCTTCGTCAGAGGGAATTCTGGGAGGACAGAAGAAATGCCAGAAGACATTTCTTCCGACCAATGAGATGCAAGGGATCAAGAATCTACACCGTTAGTAAGAATCCGATATGATGATTAATGGTGATTTATGATGATCCGATATTATGAAAGTACACTACAGAGTATCCCCCCAGTGACGAAGGGAACGGCATAAAAAATATATACAAAAATAAAGCACTGCAAAATACATAAATTGCACACACACAAAAAAAACAATTATTTATACACAATACGATTAGAGATATAAATTATACTAAGAAAAAATTTGAATTAGTAAGTCAATCTTTTAGGAAAATGTACATATCTACCAGAACATGTGGTTCTAGTATTTTTATCAACAACAGTTTTATCTTCAATTTGTTGCTTAGTGAGAGGTGGTGCGAAATCTGAACATCCCGTTTGTGAATTAAAGTCTTCTGAAAATTCAAAAACTGGCTTGCATCTATCTATAGTGACAGTTACATTTTTATTATTTATATCAATGACAAAATTTTTATCGGATCTACTTTTAACAAAATGAGGTCCAGTATAAGGAGGGGTTAAAGGAGGTCGAATTTTGTCATTTCTAAGAAAAACGTGTGTGCATGAATTTAATGATTGATGTACATAACTTTTCGTACAACTGTGAGAAACAGGGGATATTGGGCTAAGTTTTCTCATCATAGTTATTAATTTTGAAACATAAGTGGGGTTCACAGACGTCTGAAGAGATTCTGTAGATATGAGATCAGATGGTAAACGTAAAGTAATACCATAAACTAGTTGAGAGCTTGTTGCTTTTAAATCGTTTTTCATTGCTGAACGTAATCCTAACAATACGATAGGCAAAATATCGGACCAACCAGTGTCCTCATGGGCAATAATAGCACTTTTGAGATGCCTGTGGAATCGTTCTATCATTCCATTACTTTGGAGATGGTAAGAAGCTGAATGGATTCTATGGCTGCCCAACATGTTTGTAAGCTCTCTCATTAGAGAAGATTCAAAATTTGTTCCTTGATCAGTTGTAATTGTAACAGGTGTGCCGAAACGGGAAATCCAACCATTTAAAAGTGCACGAGCAGTGGTTTCTGCCAACATGTTTTCGGTAGGAATAACTTCAGGCCACCTGGTATACCTATCTATGATAGTAAGACAATATTTATATCCTTTGGATGGTGGATATGGTCCAATATAATCAATATGAATATGTCCAAATCGAGCATCGGGTAGAGCAAATGTGCTAAGTGGAGCTTTGGTATGTCTGAATACTTTCGCTCGCTGACATTTTTCACAAGCTCGAACTCTGTTTTTAATGTCTTTCCTCATTCCTGGCCAAAAGAAACGCTTAGAAATTAAATTAGTAGTAGCTGAAATTCCAGGATGAGATAGGAAATGCAAATTTTGAAATACCACTTGTCTGAGAAATTTAGGGACGAAAGGTCGAGGGGTTTCTAGTGATTTATCGCAATACAAAGAAACAACTTCAAGAGGAAAATATTGTTTTTCTAGTTTAATAGAAGAATCTGGTTGAAGGAAGGATTGAATTTCATTATCCTGAAGTTGGGTTTGAGCAAACTTTTTGTTATCTAAACTGGGTGGTTTATAATTGCACCAATATCTATTCTAGATAATGCATCTGCAACTTTGTTTTCTGTTCCGATTACATAGCGAATATCGGTAGAAAATTGTGAAATATAATCTAGATGTCTGAGTTGACGTGGGGTACATTTTTCTGGTTTCTGCTTGAAAGCACAAGTTAGAGGTTTTTGATCAGTATATATGCTAAATTCACGGCCTTCAAGCATGTGTCTAAACTTTTTAATTGAAGTATATATAGCTAAAAGTTCTCGATCATAAGTAGACCAATTTTGTTGAGTTTTAGAAAGTTTTAAAGATAAAAATGCTATTGCTTCCCAGTTACCGTTAGAGAGCTGCATCAAGAGGAACTGCCAATAGCGAAATTTGACGCATCGGTCCAAACACTTAAAAGGAGCACTAGGAATCGGATGCTTAAGAAGAGTTGCATCAGCTAATGCTGTCTTAGCAGCGATAAATGAATTTTCCGCTTCTTGAGTCCATTCAATAGGGGTTTGAGGATTTTTAGATGCACGAGAACGTTTCTTTTTGTTTGTGTGACTTTCTAAAAATGTTATTAGGGGTGCTAAAATGTGGGCTGCTTTATGAATGAATCTACGATAAAAATTATACATTCCTAAATATCTACGCAATTGTGTTATAGTATTAGGTCTAGGAAACTTTTGAATAGCATCGACTCGATCAGGAAGGGGTGAAATACCTTCGCTGGAAACTTGAAATCCAAGAAATTTTAAACTATCCACTCCGAAATTACACTTTGAAGGTTTAATTGTTAAGCCATAATAATCAAGTCTTTCAAAAAGTGCACGAAGATGAGTAGTATGTTCTTGAATATTTTCAGATGCAATTAAAATATCATCAATAAATGCATAAACACCTTTTAAACCACGAGTAACTTCATCAATAAATCTTTGAAAAGTACTAGCCGCATTGCACAAACCAAACTGCATCCGAGTGCTTTCGAAGAGACCAAATGGAGTACAAATAGCAGTTTTATGTATATCCTCGGAAGCAATCGGTATTTGGTGAAAAGCTTTAACGAGATCAATATGAGAAAATATTTTTGCACCATGTAGTTCACTGGTGAAATCGAGAATGCTAGGAATCGGATATTTATCCTTTTTAGTTTGAGCATTTAGTGCTCTAAAATCGCCAACAGGGCGCCAATCATTGCTTTCCTTTTTAGGAACCATATGCAATGGGGAAGAATAATTACTGCTGGATGGGCGCATGTGGCCTAAATCCAGCATGTGCTGAAATTCCATTTTCGCAATTTTTAACCTATCTGGAGCCATGCGACGTGGTTTAGCGCAAACAGGCGGTCCAAAAGTATCAATATAGGGAACTACATTATGTTTAACTGTTTGGTTTGCACAAGGTGGTCTTACAATATTTGGAAAATCATTCAACAATTTAGAAAAATCATTATCAATAACATGAGTTTTAGTAGAGAAAATATTAGAGTTTCTAACAATACAATTACAATTTAATTTTGTAGAAGTATCAAATAAACTACGATTTCTTAAGTCAGGTTTTATATTGAAATAATGTAAGAAATCTGCAACAATAATAGCATTAGACACATTACAAATAAAAAATGCAAAAACAAAATTTCTTCTTAATCCTAAATCTATAATGACATTAATTTACGGCCATACACTTGAATGGGTGTACCGTTCGCAGCAATAAAAGTTTGCATTGGAGTAGATTGTTTTTGAGTTTTATTAGCGGGAAGGATTGAGCAATCGCTTCCGGTATCAACAAGAAAACAAATGTTAGATTTACGATCGCGAACGAAAAGGCGACAGGAAGTCGAAGGCAAGGCATAAGTCGCCGCTACTCCTGCCCGTTCAAGTTTCCCTGGAAAGAACAGGGCTGAATACATTTTCTTGACTTTGCGGCAAATTTATAATGATACCAACATAAATTTGATGCTGTTGGCTTAGGGCTTTTCCCGCGATTGCGAGAATTGAAACGATTTCTAGAAAAACTTCTCGATCGTCGAACTTCTTTCACTTCCTGCCGTAAAAATTTTAACTCTTTGAGGAGTTCCAATTCACTACAAGTATCAGAATTGGCACTGGAATATTTTGATGCAGCACTTCCCTGTGCAGGTGTTACCTCTAAAATGCGATCAGCTACTTCTGAAGCTTTTTGAGCTGTAAGAGGCTGAATACTTGCAAGGTTAGATTGAACATTAGGCGGTAACTGCAGTAGAAATAATGCCAAGAGAAGTGAATCTGCCACATTGTGCGATTCTGAGCGTCGCTGCATCACACGAAATAATTCCGATGGCTTTCTGTCTCCTAGCTGTTCTCCGGCTAAAAGTCGGCGAATTTCCTGGCTTTTGCTTTCACCGCATCGGGCAATGACTTCCTCTTTCAATTTAGAATATGGATTTGTGCTTCCAGGTGAAAGAATTACGTCTCGAACGGCCATTGCCACATCGGGAGACAAATGCGCTACGCAATAATTATATTTAGTGCGTTCGTGGGTAATCGGCTTTGGAATTGCCAGTTCGAAGGTTGATTCGAGCATTCCGAACCATAATGCGGGGTCTGATGAAACAAAAGCTGGAATTTTAACAGCCGAAATATCCTTCATATTTATGGAAAGCACAGGCAGCGTTAAAAAAAAATATTTAAAGTTTACTTTTTTTTTTTTTAAATTTTTACATTCAAAGAACGCGGGTCACCATTTTAGGAGGATGTGTGTTGGAGTGGCAAAGTAAAAATGGCAGGATTATAAAAAATAAACTTTATTTCCAACACAACAATCAAAATAAAAATGTTCGGATATATATATTCCCTTCGTCAGAGGGAATTCTGGGAGGGCCGAAGAAATGCCAGAAGACATTTCTTCCGACCAATGAGATGCAAGGGATCAAGAATCTACACCGTTAGTAAGAATCCGATATGATTATTAATGGTGATTTATGATGATCCGATATTATGAAAGTACACTACAAATGGATGCTTCAGTATTATCAACATTGCTGACTTAGGACAGCTTGTATACAAAAAAAATTTCCTTAAAATTTTTTTTCTGTATAAAAGTGGGGTTGAATATGTTTGAAGTGGCGCGCTTATGCAGTAGGATAGAACCAGGTACCTTTGGATCCGAAGCCGAAAAACTTATCCACTACACAAAAATGATCACCGTGGTGCGGAGGTAGTTACTGGCTTATATAGATGGTACCGCTACATACACCCCACCAGTGAGTCGGTGGAGGGCGAACGAACGATGTATTTGTTTAATCAAGCGTGTTTTTGCTGCTGCGTCATGAGTTGTGACGGCTTTGTTGATTGCGTCATATGTGAGACGACTTTGCTGCGTCGAGAGGGTTCGACGACTTTGCTGCGTCAAGTGAGTTTTGACGACTTTGCTTGCAGGTAGATGGCGCCACGACAGTTCAGAACGTTGCGTCTGTCTGAGTTCAGCCAGGGTCACCAATGAAGTGGCGCGCTTATCCTGTAGGATAGAAACAGGTACCTTTGGATCCGAAGCCGAGTAACTTATCCACTAGACCAAAATGATCACCGTGGGGCGGAGGTAGTTACTGGCTTATATAGATGGTACCGTTACATGTTATTTGGCCAGCCAACCTTCCCCTTTTCTGTTAATAATACCGAGCAAATATCAATTGGAAATAATGGATAGGAAATCTAAATCCATTATAAGGAAAAGGTAACTTACCCAAAAATTGCATACTGAAATGCAGAGCTCACGGTAAATTTGAGTACAATAAACAAGTTATTGGCAGATTCTGGACCCAAATACAATTTCAAAACAAAACAATGGCTGAAAAATAGCACTTAGCAAAAGTATGGAAAGAATAGAAATAAAAAAAAATAATTGTAAACATACTACCATTATCTTAGAGACTCTAATATGATTTAAAAGTTATAATACATTTAAAAAATAAGGTTTTCAACTTCGCGACGCGTATCAACATTCAAAATATGCCATAAATCTACTTGAGGATAAATTACATTTAAATTTGATAAATAACAATCCTCATTTTGAAAAAGCAAAGAGAGATTCGTTTTTATTATTAACTGATAAAGAATAACAATCACTAATTTTCAATTCAGAAAAAGATTTGTGTTTACGTTAGCTTCGCGCTGAAAATCAGTTATATAACATGTTTGATCGGATAAGGGCTGTAACGTCAGTTCATATTTCATATTTTCTTTTCCATCGAATAATTTCTGTTTTGGAGAGTTTAACGATTCATTTTTATTCATTGGGTATTTTACATTAATCGCGCTGTAAATGTTTTGAAATTGAATTGAGCCATTTGGCCTTGAACCTTCGCCGGAATGATTTGGGATAGTTTGCGGTGCAAAAGAATGCAAGCTCGACATATTTTGGCTAACTGATTCAAAAGCGAAATTATTTTGTCTATCATTTTTATTTTTATGCGAAAGAATGTTCTTAGAATGAGAGGAAGTAGGATTTTTTTCTGAAATCCGTGCATTCTCTTTTTCTGCTTTATTTAAATCATGAAAAATATTAGGCGGAACTATTAAATCACAATACAATTTATTACAAGTTACTATTATCGGGTTTTCACGAAAACTTGGAAGAGCTAATTTAATTTTAGTAAGTTCAGCTTGAATTTTATTTCCGAAAGCACATGTTAATTGAACAGTTCCTAAAGATTTTGTTTCGGGTGGAATGAGGGAGGATTTCACACACACAATATTCGTTCCCGAATCGATTAAAGTTTTCACGATTTTATCATTAACAAAAATATTTTCGTACTGCAATTCATGTAAGGATTCATTAAACATTTTACCTTCGACTTTACAAACAGGACCGTGATTTGAATTAGGTCTAGAATTGAAATGAGTTTCGTTTCTGTGAGAACCAACACGTGGGTAATTTGTTGAAGTGTTTGGTGAATAATTTGTGAAATTTTTATCACGAGAGTAGTAGCGATTAAAGCCCTGAGACGAGTTATATTTTTGTTTACTGTCATACGGTGGTTGATGGTGTGTGTTGTCGGAATACGACTTACGCTTTGCTACGAAGAAAACATTGCATTCCCTAGCCAATTCAGTAGGCTTAAACCAAGATTCGTTTTGGCGTATCGCGATATGTTGTTGCGTTTATCGATCGAGGGTGGAAAATAATTTGTCGGCTATCATTAACTCACACAAAGTTTACAATAATATTCAAAAGAACTTGTTAATCGTGACGAAAACTGTACGTGCGATTCGTTTGGCAATCGTTGAGCCCTACGGAAATTAATTAAGCATCCTTGTGGGGTTGGTTGGAATTCTCGTAAAATAACGTGTTTAACTTTCTCGTAATCTTGGAGTTCGTTTTCGGGAATATAAAGCAAAATACTGTTAGCTTTTCACCGAGAATATTAATTAAGATCTGATTTTAATTCCTGTGGAACATTTTTGGTTGTAAACGCACGTTCAAGTGAATGAAAAAAATAAATTATAATTTTCAGGTTTAGAAGGAACTGGCATACTAAGGGTCTTAACGCATTTAATCAGACTTTCTAAAAGGTTAATTGACGGTGTTTCGAATGTTGCAGTAGTATTGTTTGAATTATTAGAATTTATAGCGGAGTTTATTTTCGCGAGTTGAATTTCTTTTTGAAGTTGAATGATTTTTTGGGCCGTTTGCTCGGCTTATATTTTCTCTAGTTCTGCTTGTTTTTTTTTCTAGTTCTGATTCTTTTCGTTCCTCAACGAGTAAATTAAGTATATCCTTAACGAATTAAGGTTCGTTTTTGAAAGTGTCAGTTTGTTCGATTAATGCTTTTAAATTCAAAAGTGTAGCATTTTCTGGGACAGTAACACCTAGTTCTTTCGCGGCAGTTATTAAATCTTCTTTCTTAGTATTTCGATACATGCTGAGTAAAAAGGTTTGATCCTACCTGATTTGACGATATCGGTTTGTAGACTGCAGATAGACTTCGCTTATAAAAAGCTATCCGTTTGCGATGAGTTCACCACTGTTCACGGTGATGATTGGAGATACGAAGCAGATGGAGTTTACACTCTTGATGCGATGAATAGGCGGGGAAATTGGCCTTTTTGTTTTACTGGAACACTTGGACGATGCCGAAGAGACTTTTTGGTTGAGTCTCAAGCTTTGGTTTTGCTTGGCGAAGGAGACGGTAGTATTGGTCTCGGAGCGGAGGATTGGCTCTTAGTAAGCGTCGGAGGAATTCGCTGATCAAGTATTCGCCATTGTGTTGGGCGATTTCGATGAGCGCCGTTTGTTTTGGGCGACTTTTGATTTTAACACGGGTTCAAAAATCATTAAGGTTGCGAGGTCGAGCCCCCATATAACAGAGAGAGTGGTGTCTAGGGGTATGTTGAATGAAAAAAAGACTTGAAGGTTTAAGGATATTTAATGACATCTACAGGTTGTTAAACCTGACTAGGCGCGCGCTCCTAGGACAAGGCAAGTGTGTTCCTTCTCCCGCTTACAGAGAGTGGCGCTGGTGTCGCCTGAGCGTATATAACATACATTGAATTTTTTTAAAATATATGCAACGCTACTTTTTTTCTTACGTCAGCTCTTTATCGTTCTCTGTAGACTATAGGAAAGCAAAGCTACATACTACCTATATGTACGAGTTTTTTTCTCTGTGTGTGATTTTTTAGTGTTCGCCCAGGTTCGATTTGACACCACGACATTCGCAGAAGTACTCGTACAAGTCTGAATAAGAAATTTGACAATTTTTGGTTACTATATTCTCTTTCTTGGGGTTATTTGCACTTTAACGCCTCACTGGGTTCCCTTTTTTTAATCTATAATTTTAGTTATCTAATTTATGCAATACAATTCATAAGTGCTTGAATACTTAAAAGGTTGGAGAAACGTTATGATTATACTACAAAACGTCGTTGGAAAATCCCTGGCCTTTTATTTACTCGAGGGGGGGGGGAGGATCGAACATCCCCACCAGAGGGTTTAGAGCTACAGAATGATCCACCAACATAGACAGGAAATGATGCAAAAATTACGCATGACCAAGAAAATACAATTTTATTATAATTATTTAAAAAAAAACACCTCTGCAAAAGAGCAGAGGGGGGGGGGGCAAAATTACAGCAGTCTATTGCAGATACGAGTTGATTGTGAAATACTGAAACAGGAAGCTAGCTTATTATGAATCACATAGTTATTAAAAATAGAATGCAACTAGCTTGAAAATTTAGAATGTAATTACATCCTGCGCAAGTTTTCTAAAATGTAGTAAAAAGTATGGTAAATTTATTTTCTAGTCTGTGTAACAGTTTATAGAAAAAGGAAAAAATTGAAAATAATACAAACTTTTTAATAAGTGATGTTCACAGCATTATGCAAACAACGGAAGGAATTTAGGGGAATTCCTTACAAGTTCGAAATTAATTTCAACTGAGTTGCAATGATTATAGTTGTAGCAACCTTTTACATTATATCTTAAATGTGGGAGAAATTATCGCAAGTTCGGCTTGCTTAGTGATGAGAGCCCAAGGGGCCTCTCTGAGCTTGAGGGCCTCAGTGCACGGCACCACCTAGCCCATTGGTAGCTACGCCACTGATCAGTACCTGTCTATTGTTACAAGACTACCGCGAAATTATTTACTCTTTGAGTCTGATTCAGTATGTGCATAGATTAATTCTCGGATCCCAAATGGACCATGAAAACATGCAGGATAGTGATTCTATTAATATAGGCGTGCAAAGAGTCATGATGATGTAGTACCACTAACTTGTCTCATTTTTATAGGTAAATTAATTCTTCTCATGGTGAAAGATTTCAGATAAACAAGGGGAGGGGGGGGACCCAACAAACAAACGTGGATGACCATCAACATTACATTTTGTGAATCGACTTTATGGAAAAGATATATATTCCTGTCCTTAACCTAAACGAAACAACGTTTGTATGATTCATTCAAACAATAAATAAATAAAAAGGGGAAAAAAGACAACTATTTTCTTTTGCCATTGTTCTGCAGCTGTTACTTTTGTTTCACGCTGGAAATAAATAAGTACCACTCTTTAAAAGATTAAAATTGAATCTTTTTATAAAAACTTACTTAAAATAAATTTTGAACTCTACCCGCTGTGAATTACCATAATTCATTTCCCTAAAATTTGCTGTCTTTACACTCAACAATATGCTTGTTTAATTTCTAGGTTAATTTATGTTTTTTACCTTATGTACCCTCTCTGTCTTTTCGCAAAATGTTCATGGACCATTTTGTTTTTCAGTCGGGATGAAATTTGAAAGGAGGTCTTTATGAATTTTAATTCAAGACTTTCGATTTACCCTTGATTGATTGAATTTCATGAATGCTTATTACATAGGGAAGAGACCCCTCTTCCTTTTTTTTTATCTCTAAATTTACATTACAATATTTATAACCACATTTGGCTTTGTTTTAGATTACTTACTAAATCATTCTTCTGTTGGAGGCTAATCTGCAATTGATCGAAAGGTATTAAAGTCTTCCATTACTATCCCACCAACTACATATATAACTTATAAATACAGAACATCTTTTGGAACCCTGAAGTTACAAATTTAGGTGTAATCATGTAATTTCAAAAGAATACATTAGATATGTGTCTAATAAATGCTATGCAAAAATAAAATTTTTAATAGATTACTACTTCTAACTTCTTTTCACAAACAAAAGACTCCTATATATAAAAGAACGATCAATCCCATAATTCTCTATGCTTCATCTATCAGGGGACATGCAACTATGACTCACATTTAAAAGTTCGAAATCCTCCAAAATACACTGAGAATAATCGCCTATTCTCAACGGCTTATTCGTAATTTGATCCTGTACAGACTTAAACAAACCCCATCATGAAAACCATTACACATTTCTTCCTAGGAAAGTTTTTGCCAATAGACTAATAGATAGTTAAAAAACCCATTATATAAGAGTAACTAATCTTTGCACACAATAATGGAACTCGCTCATTCTAATATCTTTTTGTGCAGTAATTGTTTTTCCCCTCCCTTTCCCATTTCCAGTTTTTACCATGTAACATTTTTTTTATCACAAGTAGTCTTTATTATTCATCATTTTTTTCATTCATATTTTTTAATTTGAATTACAAATATAAAAACAGCATTAAATTCTTATGTTATTCCATAAAAATGATTCAGATATGCACTTAATCTTTTATTCAAAATTTCTTTTTCAAAACAAAACTGTTTTTAAAAAAATGTACTACATATTCTTGAATATTAATAAAAAAGAGATATAAAAACTGCTTTACGTTCAACTTTTAAATCACAGCCAATTTATTTCATCTTAATAGTAAAATAGTTGAATAATCTGTAGATTTACAAAGAATACTTTGTGTGGATTTTACTAGATACAAATAGAGCAGTGAAATATCAAAAGTCCCTCACCATCACTGAATAATTTATCTTACTAGTTGTAGATTTGTAAAAATGATTGGCGAGTTTGTTGGGATACAGCTTTCAAAAGAGCTTTTGTCCCAAAACATAATTAGTTGCAAAATATATTATATGCTGATTAAATTTAAGACCAATTTTTTGTAAAAGTCAAAAAGAGGTTTTGTTTGGAGCTGGATAAGGTTTCAGATAATAAGGATGCATTATTTGAGATGTGCCAAGTATAATTTATAGATCATAATGACAATGCAGAAAACCTTTTTTGTACTTTTTTACAACTTATTCAAGATCCTTAATATTTTTATATCTAAAAATAATTTGGATTAACTAAGTATTTTGATAACTCTCTTAATGACACTTGTTCCATGTCTGGTGGTCATGCAGAAGTCAGGAAATTAATCTGAAGAAAATCCCAATGTAGTTGTAAATTAAATGTAAAGCGGGTGAGTGAATACTAACTCACAACATTCAGTTACACAAGGGCTTTTGGTGACAGACCTTGTGATTTTTAACCATGGTCAAGTGATGAGGACGACACCTGAGCTGGCACTCCCTCTCCTAAATACCTCACCACACCAGCGGAAGGATGTTTGAGCCTCGGCATATTTAATGAGTATTGGTCCCTCTGCATGGCGGGTTTTCAGCAGAACGAGGCTCAAACTCACGATTCACCAGCCACAAGTATGTTTCTTTAATCATTAGGCTATCATTGCCGACGAAGGATAAAAATAAAATAGGTAGAATTTGCAAAGCATTTTTTTTATTATTCCCTTTTTTATTTTGCTATTACTACACAAAATGCATACATTTGTTTTGAAATATTAATTTTTTATTAAATTAAAAACATGCAGCCTTCAATTTAATATAAAATAGAACTTGTGGCCCGTAATATCATACAAGTTTGACATGCCTGATTTACAGCATAATGTTCATACCTAACTATTTGATTTTACACTAAAATAAGTCTTAGAATATGAAATGAGAATTTAGTCAATTTAATAAAGACATCCATTGAAGATAAGACTTTTAAAAAACTAAGGCAGGATATCGAAACCAAACACTTCCTATGAAGTATTGCACAGTAGAGATTGGCTCTTTCACAGCAATGTGTTCTCATATATGTTTGAATTGTGACAGGAAGTTTATAAATGTTTTAGAAAAAGGTACAAAAAAGTCGAAAATGCTGCAAATGATTTTTTTTTTTTTTTTGCAGTGGACAGAAGATATTTTAGCTTTTATTTAAAAGTACCAAAACCACAGAGAAAAAAAAATGAAATAGATAAGAAATATTTATAAATATTGCAGCAGTTTTTTAAAAATTTTTTATTACCTCAAATGGAGTTGATTTTTCATAATATATAAAATCTATTTTTGAAGGATATTTACTGCTAGTTTAAGAAAGATTTAAAAAAAATATTCTGTCATAAGAGTTCACATGCATTCAAAAATCCTTTCAGTATCAGTTTTTTACCTGAATTTGTTTCTGCAAAAGAAGCGAAACTTACTGAATCATTATGCAATAATAGTTTATTTTGACTAACTCATGTAGTCTTTCCTTATAGATCAATTTCAACTTTTTCTGGTATTCACATGTTTTATTTATTTTTTTAATCTCTTGTTTAAGATTTTCTCATGCTTTAACTCAGTGCTGAAAGAAAACCTTAATTTAAAAAGGATGCCACAAGTTGAAAAAGTAGAAACCACAGAGTAAAAGCAAAAACACCTTACTATGGGGGGGGGGGGAATCAGGCATTTAAAAATAAAAACCTTTTCTAAATTCAAAATCCCCCCCCCCCAAATTAAAAAAATGCTAAAAGGAAATTCACTAAAAGTAAAATTTATTAAAATACAGTCTTATTTGTTATTAAACATGAGATGCTAATTAATAGTAATGAACATGACTAAACAAACAAGCAATGCAGTACCTTTTGCAACACTTTAATATACAATTAATGAAGATGGAAGAAAGTTAAGAAAAATGCTTATGTTTTGCTAATATGACCATTCAATAATTTTATTTTTTTGCAAAACTGATAGAGAGGGGACAACCAGGCATTAAATTAAAACCATCCAAATTTTCTTTGGCCATATCAGCATTTTGTTCATTATCATATTCCACAAAAGCAATATCGTGTCTGTTTGGAATCAATCGCACCTCTTTAAATCCACGGAATCTAGAAAAACAAATAAATTGTTAAAATACATTTATTGAAATTAACATTTAAGTTGAAAAAATCCATCAGTCTATATAAATAAAAAAAAATCAATACTTTATTGTTTTAACGGAACAATACAGTATGGTATGGACACAGAAAATACAATATTGATATAAATATAGGGTATTTTAAAATTAATATGTAAATTCTTTTTCTTGAAATACTATGACATTAAAAATTCTTTTGGCCAATATAAAAGAAAAATGTAATACTTTTTTTCTGCATTCTTGTTTAACATAAATGTTATTAAAATGCCTAAATATTTAGCATAACTGAATAAAAATTAATTATAATATGTATTCAATGAAAAATTCCCATGCAGAAGGTAAAAGTTAAAATTTAGAAATTTGACTTTCATTTATTTATAATCTCAAAAACATTTTTTTATGAGTCAGTGCTAAATTCACAAAACTGAAGGAACACATGGCATTAATAAAATTATGCAAATATTTCTATGGATAATTAACATAAGACAAAAGATCCTTATTCTAAAGACTGCAGCACAAGCAGAAAAAAACTAAATGTGGTAAAATAAATATACACAATCTAGAGGGGAAAAAATCAGGATGTCCGAACCTCAGCAAAACAAGTGTAATAGACTCTGTTGGAATAGAAAGAAATGTCCTTCCAAAACAGTGAAATAAATTTCAAAAATATATGATGTTAGACATTGATTGTTTTTGATTGAAACTGACACAGCAATGAGCTCAATTCATGATTACATAAGGATAAACATGTTTTTTATAATATTTTAGAGACAAAGGAGGGGGGGGGTAATTCTTATTCCAAATTTTTAAAAAAATCATTGAATTTTATAATGTGAGTTGTAAAAATAAATAACAGATCAATCCCCCTTTTTATTACATTGTGATACTAGGTTATTTTTAAAAAGTAATGTGTAATAATTCTTAAATATAAAATAAAATTATACAAAAAAATTCAATTTTGTATGAATAAAAGCTGTAAAAAAGATAAAATGCAACATCTATGGCACTCTTTTGAGAATTATCATTAAATCAGAAGAGAAATTAATATAAAAGTGTATTATAAGTAACCAGAGTCAACATGCATAGAAAGCCCAAAATTCATCATAGTTGATGCCTTTCAACATTACCTAAAATATTTATAAAAGCAAACAAACATTTCTTCCAATATGAATATTGAGAAAAAGAAACATTCTATTTTTTAAAAAAAATGCTTCTGAAGATCATACATTCAAATTCTTACAGTCTACAAGAAATTAACTTATGTATACTTACTTTCTAAAAGTTTCAAATAACATTTGTTCCTTTGTTTCCTTCGGTAAATTTGACAAGAACAAAATATGATTATGTGCTTGGCTATTAGGTGGAACTTGTTGCATTGTAGCTATAAAATATAAAAACAAATTTCAAAAAGAATATTCCACTTTTTTAAACAGATTTAAAACACTTCTGTAACTAAAAAAAATAATTTTTTTAAAGAACTTTATTGGCATATTTAGGTTTTGGTTAAATGAATATGGTTAAATATCATAATAGATTCTGATAAAAAGTTTAAATAAAATGTTTTAAAAAAGATATATAATACAGAAGACTAGGTTTATTAATAAAATAAGAAAATATGTTAATAAATGAAAACACATAAGCTTAAGTTTCACTAAAAAATTAACAGGATATAGTCAACATTTAAAATAACTAGTACAATAAACAGTTTATTGGTTTAAGCAATTTTGATGATTTTTAATACTCAAATTTCAGGCACAACATTTTTATTTGATAATTTTTAACTTATCTTAGAACTTTTGGTAATTTACTTTGTATAGTTTACTTAATAAATAATTGAAAAAAGATTTTTTTTAAAAAAAAGGACGGCAATACATATATAGTTGAACTTTTATATAAATTGAAATTTTGGATTATTTCAAATTTTTGCCTAATCTCTAGAACTCTGCATTACAACAATGGAGAAAAATATAGCATGTAATTTGAAATATTCATACAATTCTATTTGGATCATTACAGGTAAAATAATTCTTGACATTTTTTTTTTACCTGATGTGAAATATTACTTAAAAAATATTTCTAAGGAAGAGAGGGATTTTTGAGTGTCATTCCTATTCGTGGAACTGAGGCAAGGCCAACTTTTATGACTTTGGTTAAGATTGCTGCCCGACTTCTACTGTCTCTAGTGACTTTTCCTCTCCAAGATATAGAGTGAAAATACTTAACTTGATTGAAAAATATAAATATATATATGAATGTATTTTGTAAAATATAGTTTATGCGCTAAATCTTTGATCATGAAATTAACTTTTTTTTAAAAAAAAAATTACCTTTTTTCTTTAGAAAATACATGCTCTAATTTTTTGTTAATTTTCCTCATTTATGCAATTTTTTATTACTTTGAATAAGTCTTGGACATAATAAAGATATCAAAATTTTTATATAGAAAATATCAGATTTTAATTAATACTTAAGAATAGTTGAACTACTTTATTTTAGAGCATAATTCAAAATAATTTTATTAATTCCTAAAGTTTTATTACAAATTCTTAAAGTACTTAAGCAATACATGAATTCTTAGTTAAAGATAATCTCACAAAATGTTTAGTTATGAAATAATCATCATAAACTAAACATCTCAAACGTACTAATATACAGTACTTGATTACTAAAAGGAGGCAACTATAAATAAAACTATCACTTACGAGGAATGCCTTGATGAGTACTAAATATATTGGGCACCAAACTCTGGACCATTGCACCTGGAGGCACACCCGGCAGCAGGCCAGGCTGTTGAGGTATTTGTTCTGGAACCTTAAATGGATCTTTAGCAGCTTTTTTCTTTTTCTTATCGCCTAATTCTGGGCGTGGTTTTTTAATACGTTTTACATAAGTTCCTTTTCTTTTTGCAATAATGTCAGAATCTGTTTTTGCAAATTGTATTTGCTGAAAGAGCATATATTATTCAAATGATTATGAGTTAATAGTCAAAATGGCACAAGATTGAAAATACGTAAAGGAATTAAGATACCTATATTATTAATAGAATAATTTTTTCACTCATTTCACAAAGTATTAAGTACTGAAGAAATTGGTATTAATATATTTACCTAAATAATCAGTATGACTTATCGAAAACAAATGCACAAGTGTAAATACCTCTATCAGTCAATTATATACTAATTTTTTATATCTGTAATCTATAAAATGATAGAATATAGTTTTCATTAACTATCTCACAGGTAAAAAGAATGTGAAACAGAGATACTAATTATAAAACTAGCTTTTATTATCATAATCACATTGGTGACATTTGGCAAATGCTTTTATGGAAGAATGAGAATTTAGAAATTAAAAAGTTGCTACATGCACACATCAGCTTTTATGAAAAAATTGTAAGCACTGCAGCTTAAAGAATAGATTTATTTCATTAATTTTTTGGCAATGATTTATGTAGTAAATGGAAAGATTTATTACTTTGTATTTTAATGATAAGCCACATTTTTGGTACATTTTAGCATTGATTGAGACATTAATAGGCAAATAGTTAGCAAAAATTTTTGCCAACTATTTGCCTATTGATTGCTTTCTCAAATTCCCTGCATATATAATTAAACATCCACTCACATATATAACTTTTTGTATGACAGTCTTTCAGGTCTGTGTGAACAATGCATATTCTAACCTAGATTACATTAAAGCAGGCATTCTGCACAAAATAGGACTCTAATGTCAAACCTTTATAACTGATACACCCTTAATATGCTTACCACATATACCCCCCCCCCTACCACTACATGCTTATTTGCAGATGATTGCAGTTTTGTCCAAAGCATCAGTCTCAAATATACTTATATACAATGGAACACTTACGGGTTGGTACACATAGAACAGCAATTAGATTCTGATGAAACACAAGCAGCAATTTTCAGAAAATGAAGGGTCACAGGCACTTTCTTCTAATACTTTTTAATGACAACATAAACTGTGTTTTTATGGGTTTGTTACTTTGGGTTACACATTGATAATTGTTTAATTTATAAACACCACATAGACTACATCTTTAAAAAATTCAAGGGAAAAATAAATCAATTTCAATTATTGGAGTAGAAGATTGACACTTTCTTAAAAATATAGTTATGCTGTACCAGCAAGTATTGTGAACCATCATAACTTTATGCGGTCCCCAGCTGGGGTGCTGGAAGAATCACCCACATGAAGAAAATTCAAAATAAAGTTCTCAGGATCATAACTAATGCATCTTGGTATATCAAAATTAGTGCCTTGCACAATGACTTACATATAGAGCCCATAGACAACTATATATACAACACCAAAATAACACATAGCTCATTCAATTTTAAAAAAAAAATTTATACAAGCTCAAACATTATTTACTAACCAGCTTTTCAGTTACTCCTTAGTTGATCCAATCCTATCTGTGTCACTGGAGGCACAAGACTTAAAAAAAAAAAATGTTTGAGCTTTTCTTTTACCTTTCTTCTATCTCTTTTAAAATAATCTTAGCTCTATTTGAAAATCATTAACATACTATTCAACGAAAATTTCAATATAATCAAAAATTTCAAAATTAGTTTAAAATTACATTTTACATACCAATGGTTTATCATAAAAAGGAAATGATTGCATTGTTGAGAGAGCATTTGCTGCACTTTTAATATCATCAAAAACAAACAAATGCTTGTCCTCGCATTTTTAATGTCTGCATTGCCACAATGTCAAGAATTCTTCCAAATTGAGAGAATACTGCAGATAAAGATTTCTTAAGTTCTGAAAAACAAGTGGATAAAGAAAAATATGTACTACACAAGTCATAGTATATCAAAAACACATTATGTAAAAGCAAAATAAAAAAAATTTAACTGTTAAAATATGAAGAGAAATATCGAATTAATTATTAAAAAGAGATTGCTAAATAGTCTGGATGTCAAAGAAAATAATTTTGAAGACAATGTAGCTGAAATAAAAATTAAAAAAATATAAAATAACTGAGTTGAACATTAAAAAATCTGACAACATGAATAGCAGTAAATGCAATAAAAAAATACAATGTATACATTTTATGAAGCATATTTAGTGAAATTTTATAATGAAACATCGATACTGCAATTACATTTTTATAAAATACCTTAGTAATATTTAATAGTACACAAAAAAAAATAGTCATGGAACTTTTTAAGAATATAATCTTAGATGAGAATTTTCATTTCTGTTTTCATTATTTTACATTTTGTGCATATAAAGCCCAGTGGATGAGTGATAGCATATACTGCTTCCATGTCACAGGTCCAAGTTTCAAACCCCAGGCTAGGCAGGGTCCACCAGCCTTTCATCTCTTCAGTGAGTTGATAAATGAGTATCAAGCATGCTTGGAAACTAAACACTGGGGGTTTTGCCTCAGACTGACTGGAACATCTGCTCATGCACCTAAGTGCCAAGGTCATGAGAATTGTGGTACACACAGTAGGCCTCGGCCTTCATGGCAGTCGTGCCACCGAGTTTAGTTTAGTTTTGTTAAGAAAATTAATTCCATGATAAAAATTGAAAGGAAAATTTAGTTATAAGCAAAGTTTTCTTAGGCTCCCAATCTAAATAAAATCTTATTACACCCCACCCCTGATGAAGATTGAGTACTTGCATATTAGCCTCAACACAGCAAAATTTGCACCACACAAATCATGCTGTATCAAAGTAAAAAAATTCTTTTATGTTTTAAATGGACGGGGGGGGGGGGGGACACCAACGCCAGATTTGGTGGAAAATGATGAAAATTTGGCTGTGGTGATGCTAATACCAAGATTAGTTTGAAACTGAGCCAAATGGGACCACATTGCATTTTTTAAAATCAAGACATTGTAAACAGGGAGAAACATGACCTTTTGTCTGAAAGTGTTAAAATGGAAAATTTTACAGTTTGAAGAACAAATTCATGTAAAATTAAGCTTCTAAAAATAGAAATTAATGACATTCTAAAGGAATAAATTGGTGTTGGAAGGATAAAAAAGGAAATTTTTAAAATTTATAGACCAATTCATGAAAAATTTAGCTTCTAAAAATGCTAAGTTTAAAGAATTAATTTGTTATTAGTACGGTATGCACAAAATAAGATTTTGGCACTCAATAGTTTTCAATCCAAGATGGCAGCCTGGCACTAAGAACTTGACTTGAAAATAATTTAAAATAATGGCTTATTCCTGACGAAACAACTGAAATACAATTAATTTGTAGAGGCAAAATTTTTTTTATAAAAATTTACCCGCTTTCTTATGGAAAACAAATTGGAAAAATACGAGTACCAGAATTTAAAGAAATAGAATGACATACTTAGAAATGACAGAAAAAAAAGAAACATGGAACATTGAAAAAAAAGTAATGGTTAAAAAAAATTAAAAATTTCAGGTCAAAAAAGGAAATTTTTCTCAGGAGGAAAAAAAGATTGATTGTGGAATGTTATGAATCCGATTTCTCAAAACATATTTTTAATACATTCGAGGAATTCAAATATATTCAAAATAACTTGAATAATTTTTAATACATTTACAAATTTTGAGTTCCTTCAAACATCAAACATTTTAAAATGCATTAATTAAAAGAAAAGTAAAATAAAGTGGAAATTCACAGTTTGCTGCCAGTGAAAAAAGAATCATGTTCGATAGATCTACTATTGTGGCCACATGACCTTATCCAGTCTGTAAACAATTTTCACTTACTCCCACACTTATCACAATTCATGCTGAACAAGTAAGCAATATCTTAATAAAAATTGTGAATAATAATAATAAAAAACCAGAACTCTTTGAAAACAAAGTGTGGTAATTACTACTTTAGTAACCATGCCAACTTTTAAAATCACCAAATTGGCAACCCCAAATTCACACATGT